>JALIGW010000005.1:60831966-61126966 GCA_023053685.1 Diadophis punctatus similis
GTACTTTCCCTTTCTCTTTTTTTTTTGAAGTGAGTCAAAAAGTAATGCCATTTTCTTTATTTCAGGTGAAGTTTTTGATAAAAATACCTGAATTTTTTTCCAGTTATAAATGATTATATCATTTATGTTCTGAAATATTTTGTTTCTTACTTTTCAGGTTTTTAGACTCGCAAGGAAAATTCAAAATGGCTGCCCCTTAGAGTTGCGTCAAAAACAAAGAACAGTGATTGAATTCCTTGTTGCTGAGGGGGAAACACCTGTGAACATTCACAGACGATTACAAAATGTGTTTGAGAACAATACTTTAGATTATAGTAATGTATGCAGGTCTCTTCGGCCCCCATGAAAGAGGGTTTGAGAGGCAAACATTATTCCAGTGACAAGGAAGTGAAAACTGCAGTGAAGAAGTGGCTCAAAGAACAGTCAACAAAATTTTACAAGGCAGGGATACATGCTCTCATTTGAAGGTAGAACATTGCTATTGAGAGAAATGGTAACTATGTTGAGAAGTAGGGATGTGATCCACAGAGGACCAGCTTCATTTTAATGTATGCTATATGTTGGTAATTATACCTGTCCTAAAGAAAATGGCATTACTTTTTGACTCACCCTCGTACTTTTTGGTGGGTTTTTGTTTAAAAAATCCACTAGAAAATTTGTATCTACTTGTTATTCACAATTTTTCCTAATATCAAGAAAAAATTGTTTAATATAACTTTGATGTTGTTCTTTTGAAAGTACACACACACACACACACACACACACACACACACACACACACACACACACACACACACACACACATATATATATATATATATATATATATATATATATATATATATATTTACATGTATCTTTTTCAATTATTATTTCACATTTTGTTTTTGTTTTTTTGTATAAAAATAATTTTATTGAGTAAATTTAAAAATACATAAAACATCAAAAAACAGACAGAACATATATAAACATATACAAAAATGTATGTAAATTTTATGAACGATATATTATACAAAACTAACAAAACCCACAGAAAAAACAAACCAAAGAATTGACAACTCACGTACAACAATATAATTATTAATTATGCTTTAAGCAGTTTAGCATATCTTTTATCTTTCTAGATATCTTTCTATATATATACACACAAATATATATGTATATTTATATCTCTATATATATCTCTTCTATTTTATAACAATCCTTAAAAAAGTAAAAGAACGAAGAGAAAGGTCACAAAGTAGAACAAATATAATATAGTCCATCCTCGCAATCCAAGAACCTACTATTTTATTGTATTTTTACAATTCAACCAAATGTAAAAGGTTTCCCAGATTTTATAAAATTCTGATTCTTCTTTATCCTTTATTCGCATGGTTAGTCTGCTCATTTCGGCACATTCAAATATCTTATTTATGACCATTAAATTGGTTGGGACTACTTCTTTTCTCCACATTTGAGCATAAGTAATCCTTGCCGCTGTTAAAATATGTATCATCAAGTATTGATTGTTTTTATTTATTTTGTCATCTATAATGCCTAGGAGGAATGTTTCTGGTTTTAGTTCTATTTTCTCCGCTATCATTTCAGTCAGCCATTTCCGAATTCTTTTCCAGTAGATCCTGGCCTCTGGGCACGTCCACCACATGTGGTAGTACGTGCCCAGTTCTTTTTTACATTTCCAGCATTTTGCTGATGATTTGGAGGAAATTTTTGCCAATCTTGTCGGAGATAGATGCCACCGATAAAACATTTTATATATGTTCTCTTTGTATGCTGCAGACATTGTTAGCTTAAAATTCCAATCCCAAATTTTCTCCCATCTGTCCAAGTCAATTGAATACCCAAAATTTTGTGCCCATTTTATCATCACCTCTTTAACTTTTTCTTTCTCCATTTTCAATTCCAATAAACAGTTGTAAAATTTTGTGATAGTTTTTTCCTCTGATCCCAATAGAATTTTGTCCAAATCTTGATATTTGTTTTGAAAGCCAAATTGTGTTGAGTCTTTTTTATATTTAGTTTGAATTTGCAAGTAGGTCCACCATTCTAGATTTATACCCATCAAAGCCAAATCTTCTCTAGTTTTTAAGTTGTTTTGATCATCTAGTAGCTGGTTGTATGTAATCTTTTTGTCCAGATTGAATAGGTTAGGGTACGCTGTGGCCTCCATCGGAGATATCCATTTTGGAGTTTGAGAATAATATTTCCTAATTTCTCTCCACTCACTTATTAATGACCCTCGAATATGGTGCTTCTGGAAGTAGGTATGCTTTTTATTGCCTTCGTTCCACAAATAGTTATGCCACCCCAGTTGTAAGTCGTAGCCCTCGATAGTTAATATTCTTTTATTCGTCAAGTTTATCCAATCTTTAATCCAAGCTGCAGCTGCCGCTTGATGATAAATTTTCCAGTCAGGGAGTCCAAGTCCTCCCTGTTTCCTTTTGTCTTGTAATAGCTTGTATTTTATTCTTGGTTTCTTGCCGTTCCAAATAAAGTTCCGAATTGATTTGTCTAGTTCTGTATAAAAAGTATTTGGAATTTTTATTGGGGCTACTTGAAAGAGGTAAAGAATTTTGGGTAGAATATTCATTTTAACAGCTGATATTCTACCGATAAGTGATATTTGTAGTTTGGACCAGTTTGTCAAATCTTTTTTTATTTTTTGTAGTAGTTTTATATAATTATCCTCCCTTATTGAAGCACATTTGGCTGTCAACCAAATCCCCAGATATTTATTTTTTTTTGCTATCTTTAGTCCCATTATTTTCTCTAAATCTTCTTTCTGTTTTGTAGAGAGGTTTTTTGTTATCATTTTTGTTTTATCCCTATTAATTTTTAAACCGGCTACTTTTCCAAATTCTTCTATATAATGTCATGGCTGTTGTGTTTTGCTGTCAAGAATTAAAATTCCCAGCTAGTCAATTTATTGTTAAAATGTTCCCTTTCCCCTCTCTCCCCCTGCCCTTCTTTTTACCTTCCTTTCCCTTTCCCTTTTCCCATAAGGAGAAGAAGACTCCTTAATTTGCAACCTTATGTCCATCTGGGCCTTGCTGGACCTCTTTAATTGCTGAACCTCATGTTGCTAGACTTTGTTTAGACTCAATGGATATACACTTGCTGCAGTAAATTTAGAAAGTTTATTTCTTCAATTAAGCAGAAGACATATCACTGATTTTTTTTCCTCCTGAGAGTAACCTGAGCAATAATTTTGTTGTCAGAACTGCTATTCTATCTTTGAAATGTCCCATGAGAGCCAAGAACAAAAGAGAAAAACACATACTGTTTGCTTTAATAAGGTCACGGTGCTTATCATAGTGTTTATCAATCTCTAGCATATTAGACATTTTTGCTTAAGCATTTGACAATAATAGCTTTTTCTTTCCTTTCAATCATGAGATGAGTATAAAGGAATAAAATGATGCCAGGGCCCCATGTGGCAATCAAACAAACTGTTCCCATTACATATATTTATATTTTTGACACTTATAATAATCCATTTGAATTTCAATTCATTCAAGAGAAAATAAACAATGAAGTTAAATTCATTTTTAAATGGTCTGCATGTTTTTTTCTTCATGATAATCATCAGTTGACATCATATAAGTTGAATTTTCCTCTACTCTAAACCATAATTATATTATATTATTTTATTATATTATTTTTTTCTTTATGTACACTGAGAACATATGCACCAAAGACAAAATCCTTGTGTGTCCAATCACACTTGGCCAATAAAGAATTCAATTCAATTCAATTCAATTCAATTCAAGTCAAGTCAAGTCAAGTCAAGTCAAGTCAAGTCAAGTCTACTCCACTCCACTCCACTCCACTCCACTCCACTCCACTCCACTCTATTCTAACCATGATTTATCTGTGAAGGAACCTGGAAGAATCAGAAATAAGTGTTCTGGTTGGCACTATCAAGTATAGTGCAGAATCCAATCTGTGCTGGTCATCGGGACCAGTGGTTTAGTCTTCTGAGCCTTTGGACTCATGCCAGAGCCAAACTTCAGGGAACTTCTCTTTATCCAAATGTGCAGTAGAATATGTGCTACCACATTCTGGTAGAGAGAATTCCCTGAGGATGGACTCCAGCACGAATCTGAAAGCTCAGAAAACTAAGACTTTGGTCCTGGTGACTGACACAGATTGGATCCTGCAACATTATTCTGAGACACATATATTTGCCTTCATGCATCAAGTATAGTGTTTATTTAAGTTATCTGAAAGACTGGGTTCCAGCATAGCCCATGTGGCACATGCCAGAATATGCTATCATGCAAATGATGGAAATGCACAATGATGTTATGACACGTGTGATGTCACCTGCAGATGCCAAAGGAGCTGTATCTATATTTAAGGTGTAGGGTTCAGTAAACAAAGCCCTAATAAAACTGAGACTAGGTTACTTTAAAAAAAATGTGTCCTTTTATAACAGAGACCTAAGCATTGACAGTAATTTCTCCTCCAGGGAAAAAGGAGACATCTTGTCAAGCCACAGCCTGCTTATTGCTAGCCAAAAATTATGACAATATGATACTTTTTTTTCTCTATGGAACAGATTACCATTATAAAAATGTCTACAACAATTTAGGACCAACAACATTGTCTTCTACAATCTTATATTTCAATCTTGGATTTTCCTAGCCACCAACTGTCCCTAATAACTGGTTTATTTTTACTGAATTTTAAGCTTTTTAAGCTTTTTTTTAGCAGTATTGTTAACTACTTTCAGATTTGCAAATATAAGAATAGTTATGCAGCTATTTTAATTAACATGCCAACAGCAGATGAAAACATCTATAGAATCTTGGTATTTCCATTTCATAATATTTATCTAATTTACTAAGATAAAAATAAGAAAGAGCTAATTATCCCAGAGAGAGTTATATCCTAATGATATAAATTGTCATTCTGACACCTACGTCTTTTCAGTATTTTGAATAGGTGAAAAAAAACGCTCTTATGAACGCATAGCTAATTGTCCTGAACTGTTCTTATAACTTGCTGTTTTTAATATATTTGAAAACTCAATAACCTAAAAGTAACACAAATCAATAAAATATTCATTTGAAGGTTCAGTTTGTATTTAGCAGGTGATAGCAGTATTGACATAAAGATCTAGGATCAGATAAAAAATTAAATTAAAATTATCTTCACTGGCAGTTGTTCAGCAGTAAGAATAGAGAAATTAAAAATTTCTCTATTGTTCAATATCTGTGGTGTAAGCTATGGGTAAAATTGACATATAACAACATGCATGACTATTTCTAACAAGCTTTCCTAAAGTAAATAAGGTGATTATTAATATGCAGCCATAAGCATTCAACCACTGCTTTCTATAGCAATAGCACTTAGACTTATATACCACTTCATAGTGCTTTACAGCCCTCTCTAAGCAGTTTACAGAGTTCAGCATATTGCCCCCAACAATCTGGGTCCTCATTTTACCCACCTCGGAAGGATGGAAGGCTGAGTCAACCTTGAGCCTGGTGAGATTTGAACAGCTGAACTGCTGAACTAGCAATCAGCTGAAGGTTGCAGTGCTGCTTTTAACCACTGCACCACCTCGGCTCCTAGAGGCCTCTGTACTGAATTATTTCTAACCCTATAACATCTGACTATACCCATCGCAGAGCTGAATCAGGACATACAACTGATTGAAGAAAAGATAAAATGATCACCTTCTGCTACATTTCACATGCCTAAAGCTAATTCTACAAAATGGAATGGCATCCTTTACTATACAGTACATGAAAGCAATAAGAATAGAGAAGGGGATAAAAGCTAGTTCTTTTGTGCAAGGTGTTACTTGCTACTTTTTCCCCCAATTGTTTCCTTCTTTTTTATCTCTGATTGTACATTGAGATTAATCTTGCTTAGCAGTGTAGAAAACACTCACCTTAAAAAAATTGAAAACTACAGTATGTAACTTAGGAGCATCTGATTTGTAGGTACTTTGGCTACTAGATTGATAAGGTCAGAGTTTTAATTGTTGAAGACAAGCTTTATTTCAGAGATAGAAAATACATTATTCATGTATAAAGTTTCCAGAATAATGCCTAGCTTCTCCAGCTATGGTTTTCGGATGATAGTACTCTTCCAGATGTCCAAATCTTCCAAAATGTTACTATTCAGTGTTGAAAGTAAGATTCAGGATTGACTGATGTTATGATTCAATAAAAGAATCACTGTCTTCCTTGAATAGTCATGAATAAGATTTCTAAATGTTCAGACACAGGAATCTCCATCTCAATGTGGTTGCAATCAATCTATTTTAAGGAAAAAATATTTCTTGCTATGAATGTTGCTATGATTATTGTTGAATACCAAATGTGATTGCCACAACCATAATTAATAAGGATTGCAAAGTTGCTGTAAACCGAGAAATAGAATGCAGAAAAACTTGGAATTCATTCAAAGAGAAATCCAAATTTTAATGTTTGAAAAGAGAAATCTAGGGTCAGAAGAATGGGTACATCATGAATGTGTTTTTGCACTTGAGACATACCAAATTTTTCGGAGTATAAGACGCACCTTTTTCCTCCCTAAAAGTGGCTGAAAATTTGGGTGCGTGTTATACTCCAAATGTAGCTTTTCCGAAGCTTTTTTCCCAGCCCTAACTAGGTGCTAACAGATCTTCCTAGCTCTTACCTTGCAGGCTCTTTCATTGTTACTCTCCGACGAATGTTTTTCCAGCCCTAAGTCTTTGCAGGGTTTTTTTTTCATTGCTCTACTTGCTCCAAAGAAGTTTTTTCCAGCCCTAACCAGGTGCTAACGATCTTCCCAGCTCTTACTGGCTTGCAGGCTCTTCCATTGTTACTCTCTCAGAAGAAGGTTTTTTTAAGTCCTAACCAGGGGATAAAATAATGTGCTGAAGCTGACCAGACTAAGGACTCTAGCCAGATGAATACCTGGTAGGCAGATTTTTCCCCCCTATTTTCCTCCCCAAAAATTAAGGTGCGTCTTATACTCCGGTGCGTCTTATACTCCAAAAATATGGTAAATGTGTTTTTGAGCTATAAAATGAAACATCTGTACAATTATATTAAAAAGATGTGTGGAACTCCTCCTTTCTGATCATTTTTAATTCCTTTCATAATATATTTAATTTACACTCTTCAGCAGACCTCACTAAATTACTTTGTTATGCATTCTTATCATTAGATGTTTGTGGGAAGAGAAGGGACATAATCACCATGAAGTCTTGGCTTCTAACATGGAATATGGAATGTGTGATGTTTTCATTATCCTGGTTGTAAGCCAAATGCAAGTGCAACAAAGATATGCACTAACTTAAGACATATTCACCCTGCACCATTAAGCTGTTTCTGATGTCTGCTTGACTCTAAGCCAGGTAGAAAATTCTGTAGAGACTGAGATACTTTGGCAGCAGCTTGTAAGATGTTCAGTCTGGACTACAAGCTACCATGTCTCAACCATAGACAATTTGCATCTGAGGGCAGAACAAGAAGTAATGGGGAAGGGCTTCAAAGAGAGATCCAACCTAGAACTAAGGAGAAATTTTCTGACAGTGAGAACAATTGATCAATTGCCTCTGGAAATTGTGGGTGTTCCATCATTGGAAATTTTCAATCCTATTATTCTGTTATATATTCAAATTTTCCCACTTCTCTGCCATTCCACCTTTCTGTCCCAGGAAAGCAATTTCTTATCATCTTTCCTGTATCTGATCTTTCTAAATATATACCCTGCCCCCACCACCACTCACGTACATATATAGTCACACACCACGAGGTGGAATTTATATATATAAGCATTGGGTATTAAAATGTACATGTATGTAGGCATAACAACCACAATATTACAAACAATAACAATGGCAATAACAAATGTAAAGAGTTATATGTAGAAGGTGGCAGTTTGAAATCCATAAGAAATGTTTTGGGGAGGTTTTTGGGTTTTTTTTAATTTTTAATTTTATTTTTCTCAGATCAGTTACCGTATTTTTCGGAGTATAAGACGCACCAGAGTATAAGACACACCCTAGTTTTTTGGGAGGAAAATAGGGGGAAAAAATCTGCCTACCAGGTATTCATCTGGCTAACGTCCTTAGTCTGGTCAGCTTCAGCACATTATTTTATCCCCCGGTTAGGACTTAAAAAAACCTTCTTCGGAGAGAGTAACAATGAAAGAGCCTGCAAACCGGTAAGAGCTGGGAAGATAGTTAGCACCTGGTTAGGGCTGGAAAAAAACTTATTCGGAGCAAGTAGAGCAATGAAAAAAACCCTGCAAAGACTTAGGGCTGGAAAAACATTCTTCGGAGAGAGTAACAATGAAAAAGCCTGCAAGGTAAGAGCTGGGAAGATCTGTTAGTACCTAGTTAGGGCTGAAAAAAAAGCTACATTCGAAGTATAAGACGCACCCAAATTTTCAGCCAGTTTTAGGGAGGAAAAAGGTGCGTCTTATACTCCGAAAAATACGGTAACTTTTTAGCTCTAATAAAGAGAGCACCTCTGTAAGTATATCAGTACAAATAAGCCCAAGGTCTGAAAATAACTTAATGGGACTTAATAGCCTTATCTTATCTATGGATGCTTTCCTCAGTACAGTTCAACTATATCTTTCCTGGTCGAAGTGGTGATAAAATAAGGAGAAGATTTTCCAGCCTTAGTCTTGTTACATGGACTAAAATTTTGGGGAAAGCAGCTAAAGTAGAATGACCAAAATTTGACCCTACCAAAGGATGAGCACATGTAAGTAAGTGGAAGAGATAAGGAAGTCAACTTTGAAATCAGACAAGGACCAGGGGACAGTAACCAGAGATAAGTAAGTTAATTGCCAAGAGGCAAATCACATTGGCCCAGTAAACATATCAGCAAAAAGACAGCTGAAGTGACAGGATGCTGATAGAATGCTAGATAAAAGTCTGGTCAAGAAAAACAATAACAGTTCATTCTGGCAACTCTTGCCTTCTCCAGGCCCCAGACATGGTTAGGCCATAGCGTAGTGACAAATGAGAATGAGAATCGCTGTGTAATTTTCTAGCAACTGTAATTGATAGAGCTGTTGTATCCTCCCTTGAGAATTTCATTATTTTATAAGATCCCTTACAATTTTCAGCATCTAAAGGCAGAAATGAAAGAAGATGCTGCAGCTAATCCTAGCTAAAACACTCTTCCAGTATCAGAAAGTGGTCCAGGAAAAATCAGAACTTCCCATTTGATAGTTATCATTGCTTACATTTATACCTGAATTGCTTATAGATGTCAAATAAAGGTTGAAAAGAGCTTAATGCAAAGAAAAGAGCTTTTGTTGTCAAAATCAATATTATTGAGAATTCTTAGTACAATGCATGCATTTATTTATTCCACACATCTATAAGGCTACCCAATCTCTATTATTATTTAAATTTATAAGCACCATCCAGTTAAGCAATGAGACTCTGGGCAGTGTACCACAAAAATAAACATTGACATCTCCAGACACCCAAACAAAAGGGGGTCAGGCCATGTTTTTGATGGTGATGAACTGCTTTTAACATCTTGGAAAGGGGTTGAGTATCAGAGTAGAAAGGTTAGTGTTTACAGAACAATGTCATGCATTGATTTTCTAGCCTTCTTTAAATAAGGAGTTGTTTGTTTATTAAACTAAATTAATACTCTCTTTTTTAAAGAATTTACATTATGATTCTGCTTCCTAACTCAACATTGTGTAAAGCCACATCACCTTTTTTTTTTTTACAATTGTGGCTGCAAGGCTTTTGGGGGCTAATGAAACAAGAGATTCAGAGTACCATAAAGCCCTAAAGCTGCCAATTGCCCTACTGAGCTTTATTTCATTTTTTTTTAAAAAAAGAATTTTATGTTTCATACCTCTGACTGAAAAACAAAGTTTGTTTATTTGGTTTTTGGCTTCCTCTATTGAGTTTCCCAAGATCTTAGGAATAAAAGTGCAATAAAGGTAACTATTGATGCTGACTGAAGCAACTTCGAAAGCACTGGACTGGCTTGCTGCATTTCCATGGTGGCTGTTTCACAATTTTTGGCTATACCTGGGATACATTTTCTACGTTAAGGTTTTACTGTGTCAGCAAAATAGACTTCTCAATAAACGAGAACCATCCATTATTTGTTCCACCTTAATGGGTATATATGAATAATACATTATATTTGTAGAATGTTTTTAACTGTTTCAAAAGCTAGTACATTATAATGAATACTCATTTAGAAGTTCTAAAGAATTTTTTCACTGTGGTAAAATCATTGTGGGAATTTGATAGGAGGAGATTTCATCTCTAATATCTATGTGTTGGATATCTATTTATTCAAGTTTCCCAAGAGAACATTATTTCAGGTACAAATGAATCCATTCATTATGTCTAAAATGTCATCCTCATTTCTGACTGTCTTTGGTATCTCAGAAGAATTCTGAAATATTCTGGGATCAGGACATCAATTTATATATGTGCATTTCTCAGAAAGACAAAGAGAAATATTAGGTGTCATCACACAGAGTGGAAAAAAATGGTTCTGCATTTATCAATGTTTTGTTATCTATATTCTATATTGAGAATATAGTTCCAGAATTCAAAGTATGTTTAACAGAATATACCAATTAGGAAATATGGAAGTTGTTATTTCAAAGGATCTAGAGAACATAGGTTAAAAAAAATGTCTAGTTGTGCGTTCAACCTGAAATTCATTTTTCTTTAAAGTGAAAATTGGCATTTACAATCTCAACAATTTTTAAAAAGGTAGTCCAGTGTTCCAAATTAATGTCTTTAGAAAAGTCTTCAACTGAATTAGCAATGGCTTTTATTTGAGTTGGGATCCCAATAATGCAGAATCATATAGGCAGCCACACATGCATAAAAGTCAATCCAAATTCAGGGCACCTGAACAGGGCTTAATATATCCTGAAGAATATATTTTTAATTCAAATATATTTAATATATTTTAATATATTTAATTCTGTCCATTGGAATTAGTCTAATAAATAGGAATGTGAGTAAATCAAAAATATTAAAACCACACGAATTAGAACCACACGAATAATAAATTTAAAAGAGAGAAAAATGACGCAGGAGAAAAGATATAAGATGCATAAAAAGAAAAAGAAGAAAAAGAAGAAGCTAAGGGAATGGGATAAAAGGAGAAAATTAATAAGAAGTGGAATTTTTGAGGGACCAAAGGAAAATGGGTAAAAAAGGAAGGCTTGTGGAAAGAAAGAAAATAAGGTTTTAATTAATAATAGACTTAATAGACACATTAATAGACTTAAGAAAATCGTATTAATATTATTGATGGTGGATAGCTGATTGTTAAAGGTTTATGGTAAAATAGTTTAATAGTATTTAAGATATAGGATGAATATTATGTTATGGCAAAACAGATTTAGCAGAAAAAGTGGGATGGGAAATTTGATACATTTTTAAGTGTGGATTGTTACTTAAATTAAAGGATTTTTGTGTAAGATTTGAGGATGACGATGTATATTGATTATAGTAAAGCAGAACAGAAGATGGAATGTGAAAAGGTAATTTGTTTTGTGTTCAAAGACAATTTAAATTAAATTAAATTAATTAAAATATGGAAAGCAGCTGAAATATAGGTGGGACAGAAAATATGAGAAATGTATGTAGTAGTTAGGATAGTTAATTGATGTTTATTTTATTTATTTATTTTGTGAGATTTATATACCGCCTCACAGTGCAAGCACTCTCTAAGCGGTTTACACCAGTAAGCAATGTATATTTACATTGCCCCCAACAATCTGGGTCTTCATTTTACCTACCTCGGAAAGATGGAAGGCTGAGTCAACCTTGAGCCGGTGAGATTTGAACCGCTGACCTGCGGATCACAGTCAGCTAAAGTGACCTGCAGTACTGCCTCTAACCACTGCACCACCTCGGCTCTTATATCTTATGTTATTATAAGGGATTAGGAATTTGGGCGATTAGTAATATTATGTATGTATTAAGGAAAATAAGTTAAAGAAATATGTAAGGAGAATATTATGGGTTGGAATTGAAACAGAGAAATGATAATGGAATGGATTATATATATGGAAAGCTATGTAAGATTGAGCTGGACTTTGTGCATAAAATATGTAATGTTTGTTGTAAAAAATAAAAAAACTTTTTATATAAAAAAGAAATATTAAAACATTTTAACTAATTAGTTTACTTGATTAAAATGTATCAATTCAAATCCCGAAATAAGTTTAGGATAGCACTTTCTCCAAATATAAGATATGGGGACAATACTATGTTTCCCATAATGATTCTGGCTACAATACGAAAGATTCTTCCTCTGGCGTCTAGATAATGAAAACCATATATATTATTTCTACACATATATTGTTTTATTAGAAACCCCCAAACCATTTCAATATGCATTTTATTATAATTTTACCTTTTAGTGGACTTTCCACTCCAATGAATTAATGTCTATTAATTTCCAGTCCATCATTAAAATTATACAGTTTTAATGAGAAACACTTGTTATGATCAAAATAGATATACAGTTCTGAGACTAATCAAAAACATGATTATTCATCAATGATAAAAAAATCTCATTTTACTAATTATCACTGCTATTTTTACCTGAATTAATATATACTTAAAAACCAGGAATATTACTGTCTTCTTTCTTTCATTTTTTAATTGATTTATAGACACAAATATTTCACCATATGCTACATAGCTAGGATTCAAAGCACTATTTAAAATACTTGGGGAATGTTGTTCACTTTCACTAGTTTGCCTTCTGATAAATGACATTTATGGCTATGCCCACCATGGCAACCATATGTCAGAGTTCCCACAAAACACATTCAAAATTCAAAAAAGGGCAAGACAACATGAAACTATAGATCACACTGACATAAATACCTTATTATTTATTCCTCTGATAGTCTAGTGAATAACAATGGCTGTGGAATAGTAGAAGTAAGTCATAGAAGGAAAAATGAATTGGTTATATTCACCATCATGAGGCCACTGATAAATTACTCACTGAGATCAAATATCTTTTAACAGACAACAGGTGATTTTTACAAGACACATGTGGTTCAGGTGTCTTAAAAAGCCAGTTGTGGGTTCATACATTGTGGAAATATATTTCCACAATGTTGAACATTGTTGAACATACTGTGTTATCCATACCAGGGGTGGGTTCTAACTTACCTTGCTGCCGGTTCGCTTCCTCCTGCGCTGCGTGGGCGTGCCTCGTGGGCGTACGCATGCGCAGTGCCAAAAAAAATCCCCCCCAAAAGCCAAAACCAAGATGGTGACGCATGCGCAGTGCCGGAAACTCAGCTTCTGCGCATGCTCAGAAGGAAAAAAATTCAGAAAAAAATTCCAAAAAAAATATCCCCCCCCCAAAAATCAAAAAAATTCAAAAAATAAAAAAGAGATGGAAGCATCCTCACACCGGCACTGACCGAACCGGTTACATAACATCATTGTAATGTCACCAGCAGGTTGCTACTGGTTTGGGCAAACCAGTCCAAACCAGAAGGACCCCACCTCTGATCCATACCCATATTTTAATTCATATTGTTTCAGATTTGTTGACTGCCTTGCTGCTACCTAGTATGTACCATTTGTTTTTAAATTTTATACTTTATTTGACTTTGTCAGGTATGTTTTAAACTCAAATTAGATTATTTTTTGGTTTTATTGTAAATTGCCCAAAGAGTTTTGGCTGTTGGGCAGTTTAAACGAATGAACAAACGAACGAACAAACAAATGAACGAATTAATTTATGTTAGTGTAACTGTTTTGTTTATCAATAATATAATTTGGAATTGATTTATGATTGCCTTCTTCCAAAATGGTGGGATTTTTTGTTTGTTTGTTTGTTTTTGTCTGTTTTTAATGTCTTTTTAATTTGCCACCCTGGGATTTTGTGACAATTTTATATGAAAATATTAACCATTTCTGACTCTCCTTAGCTATACAAACTCAGACAAGGTCCAACAGAAAAGGCTAACTGGATCAGAAAATTGCTATCAACTTATGGAGCACCATAAAGTAAAAGTGATGATGAATCTTACATGTCCATGTGAGTCAATCCAGTAGTATTTCCCAATTACTTTGTCATCACTTTTGACCCTTCATGTCTGAGAAGGACTCACAAATCTTTGCAATCCCTGAATATATTTTTTTAAAAATCCAGGGTTAAATATTTTTAATCAATCAACCAACCAACCAACCATCTAATTACCAGAAAGGCAGCATTAATTCAGGAACAATCCATTGCTTGGCATTACTCTGAATGTTCACCAATGATATTAAGACTTCTGCTTCTGTGGAAATAGAGCATTACTTGTTTAAATGCCTCTTTCTTTTAATAGCTTCTACTAAATTAGCCTAGTCATCACCATGTGTGAAAGGCAATTAGTGACACTCTCTTAAAACACAATTCCATTTACCAAGGAACATGTCAGCCATTGTAAAACTGACCAAATAAATTGCACTCTGAAGATTCTTTTAATTGCAGTACATGTCTGTCTTACATTGCAATGAGTCCTAAGTAAGAAAAAGTAAAACAAGAAAAGAAAATGTACATTCTTACCTGGTAATATTTCACACAGAAATTAATTGGACTTAATTCTGAGTAAAAATGCATACAACTAGACTGCATTACAGATCGTGGAATTACATATCACTTAATCACAGTGTGTGAGCAAAGCAAGATGTCTGATTTTCAGTGTGAATATTCTAATGTTGTGTTCAGTTGGAGTTTTGCATATTTAGTCATTAAGTAGTATTTATTTTATACAATATGGTTGAGCATAAAACAAGAATAAGCATGTTCACATTAGGAGAAATAGCAATAGCACTTAGACATATATACCTCCCCATAGTGCTTTATAACACACACTATGGTGTTTACAATATGCTTACAATGTTGCCCCCAACAATTTGGGTCCTCATTGTAATGATCTCAGAAGGATGGAA
Organism: Diadophis punctatus similis; assembly: GCA_023053685.1. Classification (NCBI taxonomy): domain Eukaryota; kingdom Metazoa; phylum Chordata; class Lepidosauria; order Squamata; family Dipsadidae; genus Diadophis; species Diadophis punctatus. The sequence goes on from JALIGW010000005.1 coordinate 60,846,899, forward strand.
GGCTGAGTCAATCTTGAGCCCATCAGGATTGAAACTCCAGGCTGAGGACAGAGTTAGACTGAAATATTATATTCTAACCACTGTGCCACCACGTTCAGGGAGAATAGGAGAGGGAATCTTCTGATAGCAACAATGGAATAGCTTAGGTCAGTGATGGCGAACCTATGGCACGGGTGCCACAGGTGGCACGCGGAGCCATATCTGCCGGCACGCGAGCTGTTGCCCTAACTCCGTTCCAGTGCGCATGTGCGCGCTAGCCAGCTGATTTTTGGCTTTTATGGAGGTTCTGGGAGGGCGTTTTCAGCCTCCGGAGGGCCTCTGGGGGGCAGGGGGAGCCATTTTCGCCCCCCCCCACGCTACAAGAAAACCTCTGGAGCCTGGGGATGGTGAAAAATGGGCCTACTGGGCCTACCCGAAGTCGGGAAACGGGGGAGCGGGGGGATCGTGCACGCATGCACAGGGGCGGGGCAGCACGGGGGGATCACACACGCATGCGCAGGGGGCCATTGAATTATGGGTGTGGGCACTCGCACGTGCGCAATAGCGTGCACATGCGTGCTTTTGGCACCCGAGGAAAAAAAGGTTCGCCATCACTGGCCTAGATAAAATAGTGATGGATGATCCTCACTGGAGGTTTTCAAGTGGGGCATGAATGACCATTTGGCAGAGATGGTTCAGTATATCCTTGGATTGAGCAGAAGATTAGATTACCTATTTGGTTTCTTCTAATTCGTGAATTATAAGATTCTGTGAAATCCAAAATATCTGGAAAGCAACATACTATCCATGCCAGCTCTACCTCAAGGAAATGCTACTTTCCTTTTTCCTATGTAATTTAATGGATGCATTCCCACCTTGTGGGAAGGATTGGCAACATCATATTAATTTTCTACACCCTGATTGCTACCCGTCATGAATCAGACACTTGTGGTGCTTCAAAAACTGCTGAACTATATTCCAAACATTTTTTTGTAAGCAATGAAGGATTCTGGGACCCAGAGTTTAATTATGAGTTTACTTTTTTTTCAGATTCTAAGAGGATGGATTGTGAATCTTAGGGCAAAGATGGGTCAGTCAAGGCCACAGAGCTTCTTGTGGCCCAAAAACACTTTGAGTGTCATACTCTGAGATCAATAAAAATAGTTACTAATTTAGTTGAAAGTGACTGATGGAAAAGTTGCTAAACAGATGGTGAAAGAGTAATAATATCAATTACATTTTAGTAAATATAACTGAAATTAATTTTAACCTAACTTTGAGCATTGCATTATGGAGCATGGTCTCTAACATACCAAAAAATGAATGCAGTTCTTGCTGCCCAATCCCAATTTTATACTTCTGTTATAGCTCATATTTTATCTATCTCATCCAAACTAACAATCATACGGCTGTCTCTTTAACAAGACAATATTTAATATTTGGAAGCTGAATTCTTAACAATATCTCCATTTAAAATCAGTTGTCTGCACTTTGTGCTGCAAAGCTTAATTTAGTATAGATCTTTTTTTTAACCATCTGCTTTAACTTCCCCAGACTATCTAAGATCCTGTACTTCATTGCCAGCATTTCCTTCATCCTTCACATTTAACTCAATGTATGGCTACATTTGATTCTTGCATGGTTAACTGGAAAAAAAATGCTTTTAAGAAAATCAATATGCAATGTTGAGGGACAGCTTTCACTAATCCAATACTTTCCAGCTTTCCGAACTTAGATGAGTGCTTATCTCAGCTATTAAACAATCTGGACAGTTTTGAAAAACTCATTAAAATTAATGGGCATTGAATATTTGTTTATCTGCTAAGAAGGGCAAAAAAAAAAGAGTTTTTGATCCTGTTGGCTGATGTGAAAAAAATACTGCAACATATAGATCAAATCGATTGTAAATTACGTCCTTGTTAGATTTTTGTTGTTTTGATGTCTATAGAAAAAGAAGTAACTCTGGTTAACATTCTTAAAGGCCATAAGTCCTAAGATATATGAAGCTTCCCCAGTGGAAAAAAGCAGCAGTCACTATGTTAAAAGCAAGATTGAATCTAGTTTTGCTTGCAACGATATAAAAAAAGATGTTGAGAGAGACTCTAGAAAGAGTGCAGAGAAGAACAACAAAGATGATTAGGGACTGGAGGCTAAAACGTATAAAGAACGGTTGCTGGAATTGGGTATGTCTAGTTTAATGAAAAGAAGAACTAGGGGTGACATGATAGCAGTCTTCCAATATCTCAGGGGATGCCACAAAGAAGAGGGAGTCAAGCTTTTCTCCAAAGCACCTGAGGGTAGGACAAGAAGCAATGGGTGGAAACTAATCAAGGAGAGAAGCAACTTAGAACTAAGGAGAAATTTCCTGACAGTTAGAACAATTAATCCGTGGAACAGCTTGCCTCCAGAAGTTGTGAATGCTCCAACACTGGAAGTTTTAAAGAAGAGATCAGACAACCATTTGTCTGAAGTGATGTATGGTTTCCTGCCTGAGCAGGGGTTGGACTAGAAGACCTCCAAGGTCCCTTCTAACTCTATTGTTCTGTTAACTGTGAATCTGCAGCAAGGTAAAGAAGCTGATACTTAACTGTCAGAGAAGTACATATAGGAAAGCTCCAAGCAAATGTTCATTATTGCACAGATCTGTGGCTTGTTAATTTTTATATAAAATTATGGAGAAACAGCAGTGACCGATACAAGAGAGTTCTGCAGTGACTTTGTACTTCAAATCCATAATTCTTCATGAAAGAGCTCTGAAATGATTGGATCATTTGGTAATTGCGGTGCTTGACCACTCTCAAATCTCTATAGTGATCTTCCAATTGTACTTAAATGATAAATGGAGTAGGAACCATTTCAATGTACACTTTATCCAATAAGCAGTTTAGTGATATGAAGAACTTTAAAATAGTAATTGATTTTTATTCTTCAAGAGAAAGAAAAAGAAGATGGGAAATAATTAATGTTTGGTTCCTACTTCCAGTTTCCACAGAGGTGGGTTCCTCCCAGTTCGGACTGGTTCTTTAGAACTGGTAGTGGGAATTTCCCCCGCTCGCCGAACCGGGAGCGATGGCTGGCTGGCCACAACCCTGAACTGGCTCTCTCATTTTGCTTCTGCGCATATGCAGAAACTGAGTTTTCAGCACTGTGCATGTGCGCGCGCCCCGTGGCACAGGAAAAAGTGAACTGGCAGCGAGGTATGTTAGAACCCACCCCTGAGTTTTCAGTATGATCTGCCCTATTTTTGGATGCTAAGTGCTGCCATGGTATTCAAGGCATTTATTAGGTTTTAACAGCTATTTATTTTTTTCCAAATAATGACTCCACTCTTCTTAGATCCTTTATAGTAAGACCAGTTGTTTCTCCATTTGAACAACTGCTAACTTTTCACTTTTGCAATTTATACGTTAAGGCTATCAGGCATTGTGTAGCTGGCAGGACCTCAAAAGCAAAAAATGAGACTGACTTCAGTAAAGTATCCTTAATGCTTTGGGCTTCTTGGTGTAAATACAGAATCTTGGAAACCGTAACAAGAATTTCCCAACCTCCTTTCTAGTTAATCAATTAAGGCAGTGTTCTCAAAAAGAAAAAAAAAGAGGGAGGGAGGGAGGGAGGGAAGGAAGGAAGGAAGGAAGGAAGGAAGGAAGGAAGGAAGGAATGAAACTCCAGTTCTCTTTATGAAAGAAACTGTCAAGTGAATGGTTCCCAGTTTTTCCCAAATTCCTCATAAAATTATAATTGCCCCGAATTCCTGATAATGCCATGTATATGTATTGCATTTATTTGATGGATTGATTGACTGATACATGACTCTAAATGGCTCACAACATATTGTTTTTGCCATAAACAGTGTAAAACTGGTTTGCTGTTATCTTAGACTTTCTTTTTTCAGCATTTAGATTAGACAATGTATTTCTGCCCCTATCCTAATTTCAGCTTTAATTTGAGAATGGCAGTAAGGATGACTATGTTTTAGCTAATCTGGTTTTGGAACAGGAGCATGACATTCGAATAGAGATTTAGAAAAGGAAGAAAAATAGATGGATCAAAGGAATTACCATTACAGATGGTCTTTAACTTATGCCCACTTGCTTAGTTACAATTCAAAGTTACAATGGAGCTCACCAGAGCTACTTATGACCTGGTTTCAAGGCTCTGACAGTTGCTCCCAATCCATCATGTGGTTGAGTTGGGGCACTTAGCATCCAGTCCGCATTTACAGTGTGCTGTGGTCACATGACCATGATATACAACTTCTTTTGGCAGTTTCTGGCAAAAAAATGCAATTGGGTACAACGGGTTTGCTTAAAGTCCACGCCTTTTGCTTAAATGCATTCATTTAAAGCAAGATGCAGTCACTTGGTGACTCACTTAGCAGTCACCCTTGTGACTCCCATATCAACCACCATGATTTACAACCATAATTCATGGCTCACTTACATGTCTTATGTTGAGAACCACCTTTACTACTTCAATACTGAATTTCTATTCCACACATATGTACATATATTTTCTTGCTTCTTTGTTTGCCAAGCAAGGTTTCATACATGGATGGAGAAACATCTTACACCATCTCAAATGTTTGTGAAGTAGGCTGAACCAGGCAATAAAGGGTGCATTCATCCAGAACATTGTTAGTTTAGGTGGATATAGGTCATAAACTACAAATGGCACTAGGTGGTCTGTTTTAAGCCACTAGGTGGTCTGTTCAACTTCAGCTTAATATACTATGTGAAGTCAACATCTGTCCTTTTTTGAATGAATCCAACCAATTATAATCTCTTTGATAAATTGTAATTAATCAAGTCATGGCTTAAAGTTACGGTTCTAAAACATAATGGCAGGGTCACACATCATATTTTGAGTTATGGTGATAGGCTAAACAAAGACCTTAAGTACCTTCATGCCACCAAGGGAGCTGCATAGTCAAATGTAGTCAAATGTAGAGTCTCAATCTAATATTGCCAAACCCCATGTAGCAAGTTAGCTCTCTTACTTGACAAACATGCTAGAAATGTTTTTCCCCCATTGGCATATGTTAATTGAAGCTTTCATTCTCCCTGAGTGTAATGGATCATATCATTGTCCCCTTTCCTATATGATGTTGGTTTAATTATACATGCTACAATTTAATAATGCAGAATATATAAGACTTCAGCTATATATGTAATTGTCCAGAGCTTTGGGGCCAGTTCGAGGAAGGATAAGTACTAAGATTACAGTATGCCATATTTTTAGTCCATTGATTAATCACTTGAATTCACATCAAATCAATTGCTAGCCTCAAAACATAAGTGGAAAAAAGAGAAGATAGGCACAAAGCATAAGGTTACAGTGACATAATACTCTGATCAGTCATTGCAAAAGCTTCAGTTTAGGTTCCTTGAGAAGTAGCTTGCATTTTACTCTAACAGTCTGACCTTATTCAAGATTGAAGGGATAGGAACATGTTCCTTATTAATTAAAAGCCTAAAAAGCACTAAAACACATTTAAAGGGGTTTTCATTGTCGAGTTTGGCATCCATTCTGTTTGCTTAACCTATGCCAGAATCTCACAAAAAAGCTGAGATAATTCAAGCTAACAAATAACTTCCATTTTTCCCCCCGTGCAGATATAAGAAATTCCCCCCACCCCACTTCAAATGTGAATAGATCAGACAGGAACATTCAACTGCAGAATTATGCTATTAAATCAAAGCTGGACATGGCTATATATAACCTCAGGGAAGAAAATGCTTCTATGAAGTCTGCACATTTGTTGAGTCTGATGGCCTCATGAAGATATCACACTAATTCAGTGTAGTAATAGTCTACAACAGAGAAATGGTAAAAACCTCAGATGCCCCAAAATGCCTCTGCAATTATTTCTTCCAGAGGAAAAAACACTCTTCCAGTATTATCACATTTACTATTTTTCATGATCCTAGAGATTTAATTAATTTATCTTAACCAATAACAAAGACTAAGCTTGTTCTAGCTGTGGTAATTGACATTACCAAAGAGTAGGGCAGTTATAAATGCTGAAAAATGGCAGGCAGCAAGGCAGCCAATGTTTTAGAGGTAATGTTAGGTGCTATGTGACCTACCCTGAATTATGAAAACTACTGCTTTCATTTCTGCCAGTTCTGAAGTAAGTTGCCAGTTTGTTTGTTTGATTTATACCCTGCTTTATTTTAGGAGTTAGAGATGGCCAATGAGGGGATCTCCCTTCATTTATCCCATCAAAAAGTTCTTGAAGTAGTTCAGGCTGAACAGCTAGCCTAAAGTCACCAAGTAAGTTTCTGAGTTACCAGCGGGTGGACTTGAATCAAGATATCCTTGGTTCTAATCATTAGACCACATGGGCTATGTAGACAGATTTTGTATATGGTACTATCTTGTCTTTTGTCTCTGGTGGCAATACATACAATTTTGTATCTCTTGCAAGAAAAGGCACTGTGATGTGCCTAGTCTTTTCCTGCATCTCATACCTAAGAATTGCCATGAATACTAAACTACAATTTATGCCAGTGGTCGGTTCCTACCGGTGCTGTGCGGGACGCTGCACCGGTAGGAGCCCGGCGATGATGTCATTTTTAGGCGCTTTTTTCCCGGCTTCTCCGCGTCCTGAGCTGTCGGAAAAAAGCACTCCTACCCGCCCTTGTTTTAATACCGACCTTTATTCTTCCTCCGAAGCACAGCTGAGAAGCTCCTCAGCTGTGTTTCATCTTGTAATGTCATCCTAAGCATGCGCGGAAGTGAAATCACCCGATGGAACGCGAGTTCACTTCTGCGCATGCCACGATGCGCACCGGTAGCAAAAATAACCGGAACCCTCCGCTGATTTATGCCTACTGGTTTATTTCATTCTTTATAATCAAATAAGAACAAAAAAATTAAACAGGAGGACTAGAAATCCACTGACAATGTTATTTTTACCTGGCAGAATATGAATGTTGAAGACAAACCTGTGGAGCAAGGAGACTATGTAGTTAGTGAGCACAGTATATGGGTTGTTAGTCTCCCTGGACTTGCGTATATGGGATATATTCATGTTGTTTTTCTAGGCAACAAGACAGAAATTGTAGTAAATGCTATTGTTTGTTTGTTTTCCCTCCTGGTTGGCTTTTACTTTTCATTCCAATTGAATGGAAATTCTTTGTGGAGTTACTGATTTGGAAAAAAAATGTATCCTGGGCTGAACTCAAAAAGAGATGAGAGGGATTGGATCCTAGGATAGAATCTGGTGTGGCAATGAGGAAAGTTATTAGAGAATAGACAGGTGAGCAGTAAAAGGGATAAGACCAAGAAGGAAAATTATAGTTAGTCATAGGCAGAAGATCTAAAGTGGGTGATAAAAAATAGAGAAAACATAAAGAGAAAAATAAGGAAATGGAGAAAAATATTAGGATTAAAGATGATGATGTTAGAACCTGGTGGTTTTTGCTCCAGATAAAGCCTTTTTGTTAACAAAGATCGTAGAAAGAAATGTTGAAGACCACAAATGGATAGAAATCCAGATATTGACTCAAGAAGTCCAGGTTTCAAACCTTGGATCTCATATATATATACTGTATAAAACACCAGATTCTTGGATTTTGTTAGAGACTGGGAATTTATTCTGTGCATGATTTCTAATAAAACAATACTCTAATGAAGGAACCACCAAGAAGGAATCCATACCCCCCCGCGCAAAAAAAACCACAACCTGGCAGGGTGAACACTATGTATAAACAGGCAAAAGATAAAACCCCACACTTACTTGCACGATAGTGTTATCTAGTTGGGTAATGAACTATTTGCAAGCCAACAATACAGCTCAGAGAACACCAAAAACTATACAGTTCAATTCTGAGCTACATATATTTTCTTCTATTGGCTTCCTAATTATCTACAGCAAATTTATGTACCTAAAGTTTGTAAGACTGCTAGGTTTTGCAGGAGGAGGCAGATGTAATCACTGTATCTGGTAAAAAGCTTTATAGAAGTGGAAAATCTAGAGGACAGGGAAAGAGCATGGGGTGGTATTCAGAAACAGAAAAAAGGGAGAAGAATGGGGTATGAAATAGATAAAAAAAACCCTTTGGTTCAATTGAATGAGAAATCCCAGTTGTTGTTGTTTTGTTTTTTAGGTTCTTTAAAAAAAGGTTTGTCCAGTAATGTATAAAGTCCTTGAGAATAAGAATATGTTATTTTTATGATCCCGGTTGAATTCAAGAATTGCTTTCAACATGATACAGGATTTTATTTCTTAAGTGTTTTCAGGGAGTAGGTTAGTTTTGCAAAAGCCAACACAAGGATGAGTATGTGAAGACAAATGTCATGAAATTGGGCCAAGCAAGTAAGGTTTCTTTGTGTTTAATTGAGAGATTATGTGAGCCAGCTCCAGAAATCAATACTGTAAACCAATATTTTTTCAGGGTGATTTGATGCTCTCCAACTACTTGTTTCTCTTCCCAATTTAATGATATCCCTCTGGTTTCATTTCTAACAAAATGAAAATAAAATCTTTGTGTTATGAGACTCATACTTCAGCAATAGAGCTATAGATCAAAATTTCTAGAGTGGAAAAGAAATTATCTATAAAGACTGGAAAGTTATACCCTTACTCATGGGCAAAGTATTTATAGATAACTTTAAAAGTGCATAATTATTTTTGCCCATCAGGGGTTATCATTCTAAATAGGTGGAACAGTACTAAATAAATTGTTTAGAGTTCCCAAAGAGCATAGAGGGGGAAAAAAACGTGACTTAGTAAATTATATAAACCCAGCTAGAGATAGAATTATAAAAATACAAAATTGTTAATTAAAACAATTATTTCTACATTAGAAAAAAAAATCAGATCTGTTATTTTCCCATGTCTACAAAAATGGGAAGGTTATAATCAAGTTAAGGATTATTTTATAGATTTAAATGAACTGCTACGGAAAAGGAATGTTTCTTTCCATAATTTTAAGAGTGTTTCTGTTTAATTTTTTCTAAAGTAATGAACTGAAAAAAAATCCAAATACCGTATTTTTTGGAGTATAAGACGCACCTTTTTCCTCCCTAAAAGTGGCTGAAAATTTGGGTGCGTCTTATACTCTGAATGTAGCTTTTTCAGAGCTTTTTTCGAGCCCTAACTAGGTGCTAATGATCTTCCCAGCTCTTACCTTGCAGGCTTTTTCATTGTTACTCTCTCCAAAGAATGTTTTTCCAGCCCTAAGTCTTTGCAGGGCTTTTTTCATTGCTCTACTTGCTCCAAAAAAGTTTTTTCCTAGCCCTAACCAGGTGCTAATGATCTTCCCAGCTCTTACTGGCTTGCAGGCTCTTTCATTGTTACTCTCTCCGAAGAAGGTTTTTCCAGCCCTAAGTCTTTGCAGGGTTTTTTTCATTGCTCTACTTGCTTGAATAAGGTTTTTCTAGCCCTAACCAGGTGCTAACTATCTTCCCAGCTCTTACCGGCTTGCAGGCTCTTTCATTGTTACTCTCAGAAGAAGGTTTTTTTAAGTCCTAACCAGGGGATAAAATAATGTGCTGAAGCTGACCAGACTAAGGATGCTAGCCAGATGAATACCTGGTAGGCAGATTTCCCACCCCTATTTTCCTCCCCCAAAACTAAGGTGCGTCTTATACTCTGAAAAATATGGTAAATAAAACCCAAGGTAGTATATGTACTGCACTGAGCCCAGAAGTATAAAGGAAAAGAATAGCTGAATGGGCTGGAGTTTCTCCCAGACAGTCAATGGGAAGTCAGAAAACAGGACAAATTTCAGAAGCTGTCTAAAAATTATTCTTGCTGAGGAAAATATACAGGTCAGAATTTAAGAAGTCAGTTTGAAAGTTCAAGCCACGTTCAAAGACAATACAGAAACTATCAGTACTGTTTCCAGTATTGCATTAAAACTTCACACACAAAAAAGACTTAAAGCTTTCTCTCCCAACTTATATAGAAAACATGAGTAACCAAGCACTCTACATGGGGCTACTTTTGAAGACCATCCAGACACTACAACTGGTGCCAAATATGGTGGCACGAACTTTCATGGGCATCTCTAGAATTGTGCATATAGCACCTCTGCTACGTGAGTTGCATTGTGTGCCAGTTTGCTTCCAGGTCCAATCAATCAATCAATCAATCAATCAATCAATCAATCAATCAATCAACATTAGCAACAAAGTGGTTAATGCCTGGAACTCACTACCTGACTCTGTGGTTTCATCACCAAACCCCCAAAACTTTACCTTTAGACTGTCCACTGTTGATCTCACCCGATTCCTAAGAGGTCAGTAAGGGGCGTGCATAAGCGCACCAGCGTGCCTACTGTCCCTGTCCTAATGTTCCCTCTTATCAGTACCCATCTTATGTATATAAACAATGTTATATCTATCCATATTACCAATACGTACTTGACAAAAACAAACAAACAATAGATAAATAAGTCCCTTCCAGCTCTGTTCTATTTTAAGTTTATAAGATTTCCTAACTTTTAATCCTATGACTTTCTATCCTGAAATGCATTACTTCCATGGTCTTAGTGGTTATTATTGTGTAGTGGGCTTCAGTAGGCAAGAAGCAGACCAACATAGCTACAACAGCATTTATTGACTCAAAACTGGAACTGAGAAACTGCAGGCAATTCCCTGTAATTTATACTCTGGGCCCATAGGGCCTTAACCAATCATAATACTTGAAAAAGCCTGCCCAAATATGAATGTTAAATTTCCCTCCAAAACAGTTGGAGTTAACAGTTAGGGTCATCTAAAGGTTAGTTTCACTTTAGCAGGGCTTAACACAACTATATATATTCAATACAGTTTTGATAAATTGGATCAGAGTCTGGAGCTGTAGATTCCATGTTAAGAGAGGTGAATTTATTATTTACCATAATGCAACTGGCACACACCTCTGTCTTGCAAATCATTCTACAAACAGCATACAAACAAGAAAGAGCTTGCTTAGATTAAAAGAGTCTATGAATCTATGAACTTTAATCTATCAAATCATTGTCACAGTACATGTTTAGAGTGTGTATTAATGCAATGTTGCTTCTTTTCAGACTCAGTTGGAAGCATGAAAAATGTTGGATATTTATTTTCCTTAATAACAGCAGAGAAAAGCATGCAAGATCCAAAGTGTGACTATTGAATAATTTCCAAACCCACATAATCCTATCCTATCCTATAGATAGCAATAGCACTTAGACTTATATACTGTTTCACAGTGCTTTACAGCCCTCTTTAAGCAGTTTACAGAGTCAGCATATTGCCCCCAACAATCTGGGTCCTTAGTTTACCAACCTCGGAAGGATGAAAGGCTGAGTCAACCCTGAGCCTGGTGAGATTTGAACTGCCAAATTGCAGTCAGCTGGCAGTCAGCAGAAGTAGCCTGCAGTACTACACTCTAACCACTGCGCCACTGTGGCTCAGATAGATATACATGTATCAAAAATCAAGGGGATCTATGGTTTTTGATGAGAAGCTTGTGGGCTTCTTGAAAGCATGTTCCTGGGCGGTTTTGGAAAGACTAGTTTTGGTGGATAAAGCAAATGTTTATTCCTATCAAGACGTTTTCTTATTATGTTCCTTACATTTTAAGTGAATATGAGAAAAATGCTTTATGCAGTACTGCTGCAGTAGATTATAATTGGAAACCATGTGTGAATTTTGATAAGAAAGGGTATTTGACACTGAAACAGATGAAATAAATATTTCATATTCATATCTTTGATATATGTATACTCAAAGGGAGATAACTTGAAAGAAAAAAGGAAATATGAAAACATAAGAGTAATTGTGAACTGAAATATTTTAATTATTCTAAGGTGAATGCCCTAATATATTAAACTATTTTGAATAACCATGTGTTCAGAAAACATATTTTTATTCAAGATGGTTGATAGTTGAAACCAACCCACAAGCTCAGAGAATGAACCTCCACCCTCATCCTACACCCAAGCTAGAGATATTCACCACCATTGCAATAAATGAGTTGCCAGAAGTAAAAATGAAAATAAATAAAAAAAACAAAAACAAAAAACAAAAAAAATAGACATAATTCAGAGCCAGTTATTTAGATGTATACTTGGAAAATGGTGGTACTCATTAATTCAGATACACTTTTCTTTTGATATATCAATGAAACAAAATGCACAATACAAAATTCCATGATATGTTATGTTTTGGGTGCTTATTGTAGCACTGCTTAAAGTCTCTTTCTGGTTTATGAAATAATTTGTTATCAGGCAATCCTTGTTGTAGACCAAAGTAGGTGTTCCAATTTATTCAACTTATTTCAAATAATGACAATGACAATGACAATAATATATTTTAATATATCATATATTTTAAGAAGACATTTTGTTCATACCTAGGACACTGGCAGCAACCCGTATCAACCATTAGCACCAGTCAATGATATTTGTGACACACTGTTAAATGTTCATTTGACTGAGTTTCATGTTTAATGAATAAAAGAAATAATAATAATAACAACAACAACAACAACAACAAAAACAACAACAATAACCAAAATTGCACAAACTGATTATAAAGCCAGACAAGACCGAGATGCTAAATTAATCCATTGGTCATTATGTAAAAAATACAACTTACCTGTATCCAAAAAGTCATGGGAACATAAAGTGAAAAAGGTTATCGAAAATGAGAAGGTGAAGATTTTGTGGGGCTTCCGAATATAGATGGATCGTCATTTGAAACACAATATGCCAGATATCACAGTTGTCAAAAACCAAAATATACAATTTATTGATATCGTGGTACCAGGAGTTGCCAGAGTCGAAGAAAAAGAACTGGGGGAAAAATTCACGAAATATCGCGACCTGGCCATCGAAACTACGCGATTATGGATGAAACATGTAACAGTGATATCCATTGTCATCGGGGCACTTGGCATCATGTCAATAAATTGTATAAAATACATGAAGAAATTGCAGCTTCCTGCAATAACACCAGCGGAACTGCAAGAAACTGCGCTACTCAGAACATCGTACATCATAAGAAGGTACTTGGTTGATACCTAGGATGCTGGCAGCAACCCGTATCAACCATTAGCACCAGTCAATGGTATTTGTGATGCATTTTTGAATGTTCAGTTGACTGAGTTTCATGTTTAATGAATAAAGTATATAATAATAACCACCTTTATTGTCATTGTACATACATACAGTGAAATTTATTTAGCCTCTACTGGTGCAATCCATAACATAATACAAAACAACATGAATAATATAGAAAATGGTCCTTATACAAGTATTAGTGAGAAACCCTAATATGAATATGTTTCCATGTTTGCATGGAGTGATTATAATTGTATTTAGAGTCTGACAGCCCATGGATAAAAGCCAGGGGTGGGTTCTAACTTACCTTGCCACCGGTTCGCTTCCTCCCACACTGCATGGCTGCATGCACATTGCACACCGCATGGCCACGCCACATATACATGTGCATGTGCAGTGCCAAAAACTCAGCTTCTGCACATGCGCAGAAGCAAAAATTAGCTTCTTCACATGCACAGGAGCCAAAAACAAGATGGTGGCACCCACGGACCGGTGCCAACAGAACCGGCTCTCTGACGTCACCACCGGTTTACTAACGGTTCTAAACAACCTGTTAAAACTGGTAGGAACCCATCTCTGGTAAAAACTGTTTTTAAACCTGTTTGTCTGGCTGGTTATACTTCTGTGTCTTCTGCCTGATGGTAAAAGTGAGAAAAGACACTGACCAGGATGTGAATCATCCCTAAGTATCTTCCTTACTCTGCTGAAACAATGAGACCTGGCGATGTCATCCAGTGGTGTTAGGGGAAAACCAATGGTTCTTGTGCTGAATTAGCAATAGCAATAGCCATAGCACTTAGACTTATATACCGCTTCATAGTGCTTTACAGCCCTCTCTAAGCGGTTTACAGAGTTTAGCATATTGCCCCCAACAATATGGGTCCTCATTTTACCAATCTCAGAAGGATGGAAGGCTGAGTCAACCTTGAGCCTGGTGAGATTTGAACTGCTGAACTGCTGAACTAGCAGTCACTGAAGTAGTTGCAGTGCTGCTTTTAACCACTGCGCCACCTCGGCTCTTTAATCACTCTCTGTAGTGCCTTCCTGTCCACAGCTGTTGAACCAGCGTATGTAAGGATACTTTTTATCATAGACCTATAGAAAGTGGTCATCAGTCATTGTTCCACCTGATTTTTCTGCAGAATTCTAAAGAAATGGAGTCTCTGTTGAGTCTTACTAACCACCAGGGATGTGTTGTTTTTCCAGCTGAGATCTTGACTAATAAGCACTCCCAAGAATTTAAAAGAAGAAACTCTGTCCACACAGCCCCTCTTGAGTGGGGCAGGTTCCTCTCTGTGCTTCCGGAAATCCAGCACCATCTCCTTTGTCTTGCTAGTGTTTAAATGTAGGTTGTTTTTTGAATACCATGTGGATAGCTTCTGGACTTCTTCTCTGTATGCTGATTTGTCCCCTCCAGTTATAAGACCCAGCATTGTTGTATCGTCTGCGGACTTTATTATGATGTTGGATGGATCAGAGGATATGCAGTCATGTGTATACAGCAAGTACAGGAAGGGGCTGAGCACACAGCCATGAAGGGAGCCTGTGCTAAGCTTCAGGGTGGAAGATGTAAAGGACCCAACCCTTACTATTTGTGGATGATCTGTCAGGAAGCCTTTGACCCAGTCACCAGTGAGGGGAGGGAAATTCAGGTCAGTCAGCTTTTCAATGAGGATGCCTGGTAAGATGGTATTAAAGGCCAAGCTATAGTCTATAAAAAGCATTCTGACATAATTCCCAGATTTCTCAAGGTGTCTCAATGCAGTATGTAGAGCAGTGGCAATGGCATTCTCTGTCAACCTGTTGCTTCTATAAGCAAACTGATGTTGATCGAAATTCGATGGAAGATAGGACCTGAGGTGTTGTAGGACCAGTCATCTTACCTTCCTTGAAAAAAGCAGGATAAGATGGACAAATGTTTGTAATTTTCTATCCTTCTACAAGGCATGTATGAAAATTAAAATCCTTATACTGGTTACTTAGGGGAAAGTAACAGGGGAAATTAGCAATACAATTTTCTACATGCTATAAGCCAAAACCTCAGTAGAAGTTTCACTATGGAATGAGTTTGTCCCGCAAAGAAGCAGAAAACTGCTTAAGATCTATCAGATGTCCAGTTTCAGAGAAGGAGCATGGGTCTTTCTGAAGTAAAAGACATTTGAAGTCAAGTTGAACATAGGATTTCCCAAACAATGAAAGATACAGCTAGCAAGATAGTGAAAAGGAAAGGATCCAATGTCAGATTCCTTCTTCTGATTATGGGTGCCCGCTTCCAGCTTGAAGGAGGACTTCTACAAACTCAATAGTTTCCTCAACACTATTCACCTCCCACTCTGTCACACATTCACTTTACCACTATATTAACTGAGTAGCCACTTATAATGCACCAACTTACAAGAAGAGATTTATTAGAGACATCAAATATAGATTGCAACCACTCACAAAGCCTCTGTGGGTCATAATCAATGCCCCTTGTGAGCATCTTCACCTTGCAGAAAGTCTCACTCTGTCTTGTTAGAGAGAAGAAAAAAATCCACACAATGCTTTAAGATGCTTCCTGAAGTTGTTTAATAATAAATAAAGTGGTCTCTAGGAAGAAAAGTATCTACAGTGCTCACCCTTGCCACATTGATCCAAATAGCTTCTTTTTCCATAGCTGATTCTCTCTTCCCACAAAAATGCGCTATCATTTCCAATACAGTATATGATTTAACCCTGAACATAGTACAACATCACATATCTCTGCTACTCCCCCAGCATATTTTCCACAAAGCCCTGAAAGATTGAGTTTATTTATTTTATTTATTTGGGAATTCTTCTATGCCACCCTACTCCCTAAGGACTCAGGGCGGCGTACAGCATTTTAAAGAACACCAAACAATAAAATCATTAAAAACAATTTTAAAAAAGTAAAAAAAGGACATACAACACCATGCATACATGGGGGAGACTCAGATGTAAAATTGTCTCAGAACCCTATCTATCAAATCAAATCAAATGAGTCTATCAAATCAAATGATATTATAGGATTTTTTTTTAGATACTAATGCATAGAAGTCAAATTGATTTATTGATGGGTTTGGTACTGGAAGGACACAGAAGTCTAAGGGCAGGTGGAGTTCTTTATAGATTTGTGCAAATTATTACTTTTATTAATTAGTTTAATTATAATTGTAGTCAATTAGTAGAAATACTACAAGATTATCATCAATATGATTGATAAAATTAATTTCATTGATTTAATACAAAGATTCCCTTTGGTTTAAACAAAAGGTCTCAGAATTTGTAGCTAATTTTTTATTTTATCTTCAACCATTGTTTTTTTTTAAATATTGTATTATTGTAATATTTCATCTCACTTACATTCTAGTTGGCAGATTGAAAGAGGTGCACATCGATTATAGAACAAACGAAAGTATAAGTTATCATCAAGAGAGTAAAAGAATTGAAATGGAAATGGGATGGTTACAAAACTGTTGGCAGGTGGACTAAGGCAGTCATAGAATGGATCTGACTTGATAAAAAGCATCCACAAAAGAGACATAAAACAAGATGGATTGACAACATCAGCAAATATTGCAGGCAAAAGAAAGCTCAGGTCCGTATTGGTTGGAAATATGAGGAAATATGAGGAAGAGGCCTTCATCCTGCAGTGATGGACAATGGTTGAAATGATGATGATGATGATGATGATGATGATGATGATGATGATGATGATGATGATGATGACATTCTAGTAGTTAATACTTTTAGTTGTCACCTTGGGCACCAGTGAAAAGCTGAGTAGCCCTGAGCAAAAACTCAGAGAACCATATATTTTTGATTCACTACATGGCGAAAACAAGTAGAAAACTTGGCACTACATGGCAAAACCCCAGAAAAAATCAGACACTATGGGAATTATAGCATGAAGTTGGAATAGAACATAGAATAATAGGAGGGGGGAGGGAAGGAGAGAGAGAGGGAGAGAGAGGGGGGGAGAGAGGGGGGAGAGAGAGATATTTAAAGTTGCACCCCAAACTTTCCTACAAAATATATTTTAATTTCCAGTTCTTAATATATATTCCAATTCAAGAAAGTTTTAGAGTGAACCCAAGTTTCTACACACAGTTTTCATGACAATCTTCTGAATATATATCAAATCCCTACCTCCAATGCACATCCATAAAAAGTTACACTCCAATTAAAAAAATGTAGATTTATAACCCGTTCCTAAAACTGCTAAGCATGGGACCAGATTTTAATGTATTACAGTTGAGCTAGTGAGTGTGCTTTGAGGGCAGCTTTGTGACATTCATAAATATTGGCTACTTTGTTTTCCAAGTGGGAATGTCAGTTTTATCAAATTATGATACATCAATTGAAATCTGAAATTTTGACATCACTGATTGGCTTTCTAACTACATTATTAAGGTGGCTCTGTGTGTGAGGATTAAAACCCCATCGGAGCTTCAGCATACCAAGAATCACAGAATTACTTAATCAGTTTTAACTTTTCCATTTAGCATGCCATTCACATTCTCCATGCACCCCTCTGGCTGTTAACAATACAAAGCAGCCACCTACGGGGAACTTACATGACATTTCAAATACAGAATATAGTCAATTTAAGTAATGTTTTAGTGATTGCTTTGATTGCTGCAAGCCCTTTCATTGAGATCACAGCTGGATTTACAGTATTAGCAACAGGAAGTCCAGTTTTCAATATCAGTTTCAACACTCTACCCTGGTTCTCATGAATCAAAATCTGACTCCTGACTGTAGGCCGTTGCCTTGAGAATTCCTGGGAAAATAAATTGAATTTCTTACACTGGCTCTTAATGCTAGTTAGTGAGAAATCAAATACAGCAATAGAATGGTGGTAATATAGACTGCTGGCCAAAAGATACATTGCATGCATGTTTAGAATCAATAGGACCATTAAAAAATAACATAGTATTACTGTACGTCAGGCATGACCTCACTTGTGACCTGCAGACCACTTGCTGCCCTGAACTGCTAGTAATGCAGCCCCACAAGACTGAAAACTTTTAAAGGAAGTTGGTTATTTATATACATTAAATATAACATATATTTTATATGTGGCCCAAGAGAATTGCTTTTCACTCAATGCAGCCCAGGCAAGCCACGCATGGTGTAAGCATTTCCAGATCTGAGCTTGAAAAAATCCAGATGACCATCAAATTTTGGAATATATTCACGGAATCTCTGTCAACCAGTGGTCATCTGGTTGGTCATAATGCACAGTGATCATAAAGCACTAACATTAAGTCCCTCAATGCCAAATTTAACTTCCTATGTGATTTCTTTGTTTTTTGTTTTATAGTCCAGTCAATGAAAGGTTAGGCCTGACAGCATGCTGTGTGACCTCAAATCTCTATGGAGTTCAATTGTCCTTTGAGGATGGCCTGCTGAGAAATCACCATCCAAAGGCTCAAGGAAGAGATCAGCATTTTTGTTCCTTAATAAAGGAGGAAGCTTTGTAATATTTTTAAGTTTGTATTGTATCTGGTTGGCAGCCAAATTTTTGGCTGAGGTAGGATTCTGTATGGAAAAATCAATGATTAAGTTCTAGTTGAATAAGAATCCTTTGCTATTTTATCTTACCCTTTTATTTATTTATTACTCATTAGATACTTTCCCATAGGATCGCAAGTCAGCATACATAGTATTCTCTCTTTCAAATTATCTCTAAAATATTAAAGGATATTTAAAATTAAATTAAATAGGAAAAGGTAAAATAAAAAGAGGAAAATTAAAGTGAGAGAAGCAGCTAGTTTAAGGCAACTCGATCAACTTCTTCAAGGAAACAGGACTTCTGGTTCTATATCAACTGATACCTTGTGTTATATTAATATGCTGTGCAATGTGCTAATGATTGTCCAGAAATTCAGTATGTTTGTAAAGTTTTTCTTTAATAAAGTCTATGATAGAATATAAGGCTTATTATTAGTGGCCAGAAACATGCAGGAATTGGTCATTTTAAATGACCAATTGTAAGTGGTCTGATGAATAATGAAATGAAAGTGTAAGGGAGTGTTGTGGCCTGTCAGCTGCCGGCCCTTCCAGCAGCCGAATCAGATGAGGAGGAGGTGTGGGAATCAAGGCAACCTGAGAGCTCTGAGGTGGAACAGGGAATGGAGCTGTCAGAGAGAGAGAGACAGAGGCGGAGCCTGGGCCATCCCTCAGCCCTCAGATGTAGAGTCAACAGCCTCCAGGTCTGAAGGTGGCTGATGAGGAAGAAGAGGAACAGTTCAGCCCAGTGCCTTGATGTGTGGATGTGCACAAGGCAGAGGAGAAAAGAACAATGGAAATCTGTGGGCCAATCCTTGGGACAGAAGAGCCACCACTGCTAGTGAAGCCCCACCCTAGCTCTGGGGATAAAAGGCAGGGGGCAGAGATGAATAGATGTGGCAGACAACTATTCATCTCCCTGCCGGAAAGACTTGTTAGCCTGTGGTGAGAGAGAAACTTTTTGCTGGTGCTGCTGGTGCTCCTAATAAAGGAATGAGTGATTTAACTTCAGAGGGTTTGTCGTGTTTGGGGAGCTGGGTCAGAACAGGAAGTTTATAAGACTCGCTTTTGACTTATTTTGAGATAGAACACAAATACAAATGACTGCATCTCAAATGATCCTGTTCTGCCCCAGCTACGGACCACAAAGAACGCAGCACACACAAAGTCTGTACAAACCTTAGTTTACTAATTAAGGACTACTAATGAGCTTTCTTAGTAGTCGTCAAACACAAATACAGTTTAAAGCAGTCTTTTCTGAACACATGCTGTTAATTCAACTTCATTAACAGCCAGCACGAGTCCACGAAAGAATAACTCAATTCTGAGTAAACAGTCTTGTAGATAACAGAAATCTTACGGTGGTTGGCAAAATGCCCAGAAGCAATTTGCAGGAAAAATGCCAAGAGAGAGAACAAGAGCCGATCAGACGTTTCTGGAGTCAAGACATGAAGGAATATCAATGAAGTTGTTTCCTGCAAATTGGCTTCTTAAATAGGCTAGGGGAGTGGCCAATTAGCCCCAAGCCTTACTCCCGAGGAGCCCTCCTCCTGAGGAACCATTCCTGCCTTTTGGCAGTTCTGCGTGCTCGTGCATTGAGAATAGGCTCCTCCTCTTCTTCTTCATCACTGATGGGAGCTTCTGGAGGTTCTGAAGGCCCTGGCTGAATCTCCGCCTCTGGCACCGAGTCCTCTCCAGCCTCCTCACTGTGTGACTTGGGTGCCAGCTGCACAGGCCACTGGCACATCACCACATCATACCAAGACAACTAGACACAAGAACAGTTTTTTCCTGAAGGCCATCACTCTGCTAAACAAATAATTCCCTCAACACTGTCAAACTATTCACTAAGTCTGCATTACTATTACTATTAATCTTCTCATCATTCCTATCACCCATCTCCTCCTACTTATGACTGCATGACTGCAACTTGTTGCTTGTATCCTTACAATTTATATTGATTGTTTCCTAGTATGATTTGATTGCTTATTTGTACCCTACGACTATCATTAAGTGTTGTACCTTATGATTCTTGAAGAATGTATCTTTTTTTTAATGTACACTGAGAGCATATGCACCAAAGGCAAATTCCTTGTGTGTCCAATCACACTTGGCCAATAAAGAATTCTAATCTAATCTAATCTAACACAACATAATAGTCTCTGGCCATCTTGAAGTTAAAAAAATATCAGCATTTTCCCCCTAATAAATAACTACAATGGTGAAAAGGGCAATGCCTCGTGTTCAAGTACAAAATTTGCAAAGAATTGAAAGCATAGGATTCTACTTTCCAAAGTCCAAGACGCAATAGAGGACAAGGGAGCTTGGTGTGCTATGGTCCATGGGATTGCAAAGAGTTGGACACAACTTAATGACTGAATAACAACTTTACAAGGGTAGGTTTGTAACTCAGAGGCAAAGTGCATGCTTTGGAAATAAAGATCCAGGGTACTGTAGAGCAGAGGAAAACTCTTCTCTGAAACTTTGCACAGAATTAGTAGCCTCATGTATTCATATCACCTCATCTTGTATAAATACATACGAAGGGATGTTCCATTGAATGTGGTTTATATCAAAGCAAGTAATCTGAAATCTCAGATATTCTCAGTTCAGCAATGCCATTAGATTGTTGCTGAATTGATTACAGCCCCAAATGTCAGAAACCGTACCCTTGCAAACAAAGCTTGTTTCTACTTTGTCTATGGGAGCATCTATCTTCTATTTTGGACCAAGCCTCAATCTTTTTCTTTTCTGCTTAGGTTTCCCATCACTGAATTACTACACACATTATTTATATCCATGAAGAATGCAGATTAATTTCATGTAATTATCTAGATTATTTCAGGGAACAATTCTTCTGTAAAAATATGCCTATAATAGTGTGAATTCTGCAGCAATGTAAGAATGTATCCATCCTCTCACTGAATCTAATCTGATCTTAAAACACACTTGGTTGCACTTGTACAGTTAGGCAGGAGACTGTAGGAATTTCTAGGGCTCTAGACTGTTCTAGATAATGATCCTCAAAAAAAAGTTGGCATACTAATTATGCATTGTTGCTAGCAAACTCAATAGTTATGCTCCTGTATTCATTAGAAATTAAATGTAACTCAAGGAAAACTTTATTAATTTACTGTCCACACCAGCAGTGGGTTGCTCTCGGTCTGGCCCGGTTCTGTGAACCGGTAGCGACGGGTTTTAGAACCCACTACTGGTCCACACCACTTCCTCTTTTGGATATAGAGGACAGAAAGTTTCATATTATAATATTACAACAATTCTCTAACATTTTCCTTGACCTTGGAGAACACGTCATAATACATCCATTTAAAAAAGGACAGCTTTTTATTTCAGAAGTCTACAGTATACTTATTCTTGCCTTCAGATATGAAGTTGAATCTGTAGGACAGACTTTTTAAATATAAAATTAATGATTCAACTTACAATTTTCTTTTCCTTTCTCTCACTTTTAGGTTGTTTAATGAGTTTTAATAATAATTGACCTTCTAAACCTTCTCATTCTTTCTTCTCGATTCTGACTACTGAAAATCCCCAAGTTGAAACTTGTAATGTGGAATTATCCCTTCTTTTTAAATAGTTATTTTCCTGTTTTTGATGTCTCAATCCAATTATTCAAATGACAGTCAAATATCTTTATGTTCAGCTATCATTCAGGAATCAGCCTTGTTGTCAGCTTTGTCAGTGCTGGGAATAATTACTCTGCTTCTTCAAATAACTATCCTTGAACTTCAGTCTAGTACATCAAACTTCTGAGACATGATATTTATTTATTTAGTCAGAATTTAAAATGACTGGCAACTCTGTCTCAAAAGTGCAATATGCATAACTTCAAACCACTTGGAGCATTTCAAAACAGAACAAAGACCTTCATTTTATTTTTTTGAATATTTTAACATTATCTATGTAGTATTTTATTATATCACCCACTAACAAATATCTAGCTAATTGCATTTTTCCAGCCTGTTATCATGAAGTTCTACTGTTGGAGATTTGAATTCAATATGTTAGACGATATGCTCATGACCATAAGTAATGTGCTGAAAGAATACAGAATAATTAAGTATAGAATGAGTATAGAGTTATAAGTATACACTATGAGTAAATGATCATGAATTGTCTTAGAGACAATTAAGTACTTAGCTTACCTAGCACTAAATGCTAACACATTTTCATTGTGTTTGAGGTAAAAAGTATGTAGATATTCTCTCTCTCTCTCTCTCTCTCTCTCTCTCTCTCTCTCTCTCTCTCTCTCACACACACACACACACACACACACACACACACACACACACACACACACACAAACACACACACACAGAGAGAGAGACAGACAGACAGAAGACAGACAGACACACACAGAGACAGACACACAGACACACACACAGACACACACACAGCTTAACTTCCAGCTCAGGGTTCGTTTCCTCACGCGCCGCGTGCGTGCGCCTTGTGGGCGCGTGGGCGCTTTGCATCTGCATGCATGCACAGTGGCAAAAAAAATCCCAAAAAAATCCAAAAAACAAAAAAGTCAAAAACAAGATGGCGACCTCATGCACAGTGCTGGAAACTTGACTTCTGCACATGCTCAGAAGAAAAAAATATATTTTTTAAAAAAAGATGGCATCACCCATGGACCGGCACTGACCGTATTGGTTCCATGACATCATTGTGACATCACCAGCAGGTCTCTACCAGTTCGGGCGAACCAGTCCAAACTGGGAGGAACCCACCTCTGTTCCAGCTGAAAAGATAGGGGGGTGATTTTGTGTGTGTGTGTGTGTGTGTGTGTGTGTGTGTGTGTGTGTGTGTGTGTGTGTGTGTGTGTACCCCATATTTTTTGGAATATAAGACATACTTCCCCCCCTAAAAGTGGATGAAAATTTTGGTGCATTTTATAGACCGAATAACAGCCTGTTTTTGGCTTCCTGAACCCTCAGTGAGTTGCATTTTCACCTTTTTACAGCCCCCATAAGCACTCTGCAATGTTCCACATGTCCCATTTTTGCCAAAAATTGACCTGTTTTGGCTTCTTGAATGCTCTACACATTGCATTTTTGCCCTACCTGGTCCCCAGAAGCACTCTGCAGTACTCCGCACATCCCATTTTTGCTAGAAATGGGCCCATTTTTGGCCTCCCAAACCCACCACGCATCCCATTTTCGCCCTCCCTGGCCCCCAAAACCACTCTGCACGCCAAAAATCGGCCCATTTTTGGCAAAAATGGGATGCGCAGAGGGTTCAGAAGGCCAAAAGCGAGCCTGTTTTTGGCCTGCAAAGTGCTTCTGGAGACCAGGGAGGACAAAAATGGGATGCGCGGAGACAAAAAACTTTTTTTCTTGTTTTCCTCCTCTAAATCTAGGTGTGTCTTATAGTCCGGTGTGTCTTATAGTCTGAAAAATACTATATATACACATATACATCATATACATATACATATACACATACACATACACATACACACACACATATATATATAAGAGAGAGAGAGAGAGAGAGAGAGAGAGAGAGAGAGAGAGATTTCTTTTTTGCCTTTTAAATACAGAAATATATTTAACTAATGATAGGCAACAACACAGGACCTTATGGTGACCCCTACCCTTTTTTGCTTTTAACCATTTATCCTAGGCAGTGTTTCCCAACGTTGGCATCTTTAAGACATGTGAACTGCAATTCCCAGAATTCTACAGTTAGGAAATGAAACTGAAATTCACACATCTTAAAGTGATTTGGGAGAGAGTTTAGCAACTGGACATTGGGTTGTTGTTTTTTGTTGTTGTTTAAATATAAAATTAGAAATGAAATTTGCAAAAATTTCTACTGATGGGAGAAACTGCCACCAGATTAACACATACCTATGTGTTTCTTCTAACCCATCTGTACAATTATTTTCACTTTTTTATTACCTTTCAATCAACTGAAGAATAATGGAAATATCATTATCTGCCTTTACTAGGGGATATTTCTTATTTTCTTGTTTCTTTACTGTTGATGGTTGATTTAGTCAAACCTACTTGAAGTTTAGTGTGAAGTAATAAATGCTGTCTAAAGTAAGACAATGAAATCTAAGAAGCAAAATAGAATTTTCCATATCCCTTTCCTGCCAGAGCTGCTGGTCATTCAGATTGTGCAGGTCAGATTTGGTAGTACCATACTGTCTCACTGTTGTCCCAACAATAGATGTTTTATGATTGCTTGTAGGATCATATTGCTAATACAAATGACCGTTCTTTCATCGCTTGCTTGATCTTCTTGTTTTTGTGAATTGTTTTATTAGGACAGTTTCTAAATTAATTATGGAAATGACCTATGCTCATGTCTCAGTTTCTCATCTCTTTTTCTTCTTCTGTGCATTGATACTGGTAATATCAGTGTTAAATACAATTTCTGCAGTGTTTTATTGATACATGAAAATATCTCTCTACATTAGTAAACTGATACACAATTTCAATTGCAAGTAGATGTCTGTCTTTTTAGCCTGTTTTGTCACTCAGACAATGCTACAGATGGAAGTAACAGTGGTGCACATGAGCTGAAGGGTCTGGATGATGTTGCAAAGTACATAAACACCAAAGGTATAAATATTTCTGAGAATGCATACATTAGAAGAAATCTGTGAAAATGAAACAGATTGTCCTGCTACATTCCCTCTCTGTCTACATTCTTCAGTCACTGTGGGCAAAAGCTCTTAGTTCAGAAACTCCAGCTGGTACAAAATGTGATAAGTAGGGTTTTTTAAATATATACCTAAAAGTGGCTCAAACTGCACAAGGAAACAATTTCCCTAAAATGGAACACTGCTCATGAGTGATGAAAACAAAGCAGAGTAACAGAATAACAGTTGGAAGGGACTTTGGAGGTCTTCTAGTCCAACCCCCCGCTCAAGCAAAAAATCCTATACCATTTCAGATAAGTGGTTATCCAGTCTCTTCTTAAAAATTTACAGTGTTGGAGCACCCACAATTTTTGAAGGAAAGTCATTTCACTGATTAATTGTTCTGTCAGGAAAGTTCTCCTTCATTCTAGGTTTGTTCTCTTCTTGATTAGTTTCCATCCATTGCTTCTTGTCCTGCTTTCAGGTGCTCTGGAAAATAGGTTGCCCACCTCTTATTTTTGGCAACCTCTTAGATATTGAAACACAACTATCATGTCATCCTCAGTCCTTTTTTTTCATTAAATTAGACATATCCTATTCCAGCAATGGTTCTTTATATGTTTTAGCCTTCAGTCCCTAATTATCTTTCTTGCTCTTCTCTGCACTCTTTCTAGAGTCTCAACCTTCTTTTTACTTTGTGGTGACCAAAGCTGTATGCAGTTTATTTCTGCATCCAGCAATTGGATTCCCATTCTGATATAGCTTTCCAACCAGATTTTATTTCTTATATACTGCAAAAACAGATTCATCAGAATCATTTAATATTTAAATTGTACATATGAGATCAAAAATGTATTCTGCCATGTGAATATACAGTAGGAAGACACATAACTATGTTTCTTTTCTGCGGCACATATTCTCCACCTTATCAGGAGCTATTTCGGTATTTCTGAGTGTCCTTCATAGATGTGGACCAAATGTTGGGATTCTAAAGCCAGCATGGCTTCATTGTTGAATTCTCAACAATGATTTTGAAAAACAGTCCTGCAGATCAACAGAAATACTAAGATAGTTGTGAAGCTAACAGTGAACTCTAGTTAACAGCTAGTAGCAGTATGCTAGCACATGTATTTTTCTCTCATCTGAAGGTCACCATCATTGAGAAAGATAGAGTTACTTTATAAGTCAAGAATCATGAACGTTAAAGGCAAGGTAAGCAAATCAATGTATTTGTTAGCCCATTTGTGGACTAAATTATTTATGCAAATATTTGTATTAAGACTAGCCAAAAATGTGCATCTTCTTGTTTTCTCTATGTAGAATGCAATGCAATGCAATGCAATGCAATATAATATAAAGTAAAACTGCTTAGCTTAGCAAAGGGAGTCGCCCTCTGAAAGTTACAGAGAAATTTCAGAGGAGTTGCCCTCTGAAAGTTACAGAGCTAAAGTTATAGCTTCCATTTTTCTACCAGTAAGTAAGTAGTAAACTTGATCATTGCAATCAATCTTCTTGGAGTGGTTCTCTTCCAAAATGATAGTTTTGACAATGGTATAGGTCTCCATTGATCCTGAATACATCTACATTAGGTCAGACTTTTGCAAATCAATAATTTATTCATCTAGAAAGATGACTAGTTGCTGAGTGATAATCATCATGGAACATAATGGAAGAGAAAATGCTTTTATAGCATGACTCAGTGAAAATTGGCTGAAATCTGTGTCTTGTTCAATAGAGCTTATTCTTGTTAAGTGAGCATAGAATGGAACTGTTTAGTGCATTAAGAACTTTATAGGGAAGAACTGAATTATAAAAGACAATGGGAGATAAATACAGATGCTGCGATACTGCTTGTCATTGTTAACTATTGTTCAACGGCCCTTTCACAAATACCTCGGCATTTCTGCTGAACTACAGGAATGTTTTTAAAAACCATGGATCTTATGACAATTATGTACAATATTAATGATGCATTTCTATAACCCTGTGGACATTCTACATTCCTTGCTGTGCTTAAGTAATAATTTAAAATGCTAGTTCTTAAATGTGACTTTTTGTTAAATGTTATTTTGCAAACCATTGTTCAAGTTAGATTCTATCTTACAGCAAACCTGAGTCACACAGGAGTGGGAATCAGGATTTTTTGTTTCATGAAGAAAGAGGATTTTTCTTCTTCTTTTTTTTAAGAACTGTATTGTTCCTATTTTACAATTCTTTGGTCTCTAGGAAGTATCTTGGATATTCATTTGCATAAAAATACAATATGCTCTAGTTTGAAACAATACAACAATATAATTCACACTTTTTTTCCAGTAAGCCCAGGTTCTATTTATAAGTGATTTTCAACACTGCTGTCTTTTTTCAAGTTTAAAATGTGAAATTCATATAATCTGTCTTTCAACCAACCTATACTTTTTTAAAAAAAATTATGATTAAAAAGTTGTGGTTTTAAGCTCTGGTTGGCTATTAGTTCACAAATGTTTTTTGCAGGAGATTTAAGGAGACATCCATTTAGGCATGGTGTATTCCTTTAATGAGAATGATCATCCAGGAAAACAAACAGATAATTGATTCCTAACTGTATTACATGCCCGCAGAAGTGCAGTGCAATATAATTGATCTCACAGAAAATGGGCAGGCTAACATCTACAATCAAATTGTGGTTAGAAAACCAAGACTATGTAGATGGTGTAGCTATCATCTGATAATGTACTTAAAGTATCTAAATTAGCTTTCCATTATTAATGTAAGATATATAATATACAAAAGGTTAAAAGGGGGAACAAAGTAAAGAAACATACGCAAGTAATAATGTATTCTTGACCATTAACATTGCTCTGTAATGGATTTTAAATTGAGTTACTCCTGAATTTTGGCAATTATTCGGTAATACAGCTTGCCCTCAATAAAATCCCAAGGAAAAATAATCCGCTTTAGGTATCCTGCAGGAGCCATTTTATTTTTTTAATATTCTTTAAAAATAAACCCCATCCTTCATAACTGAGATTGCTTAAAATGTCCACAGAACTAAGGTGCAAAACTTTAAAACTGAACATTTTTTTCTGAGTTGTATCCTGAACCACTTCATGCAGTTTGTGGAAGATGGTTAAATAATTGCTCTAGAAGGGAATCTAACATTAAGTAAAATTCCCACCCTGGTTGTTCTTGGATGTTTTGTTATTGTTATTTTTTGTGCTGTGCTTTTTAAAATTTTATTATACTTTTGGGTTATGATATTTAATCTATTACTGTAAAAAGAGAGTGTAAGCCCTCAGAAAGTAGAATGGCACAGAAATCCCATTAAGTAAATAAGTAAATACTGAAATAGTTCTAAGGAGAGGAGTTTTAATATTGCTTAAGGAAGTAAGTTAGGAGAAACATGGAAAATATGGTCATAGGAGACATCTGTAATGTGATGTACTATGTTCATTATGCTTGTATATGTGTGCTGGGAAATATGGGGCAGGCTGCTATATGTTGTTACTGGTTGGGTCATGAAATGACCCAATCAAACTCAGGGAACATCAACAACTTCTTTGTCAGTCAAGATGGAGCCTTCATTTATATGTACCCCACCAGTGAAATAATAAAGCCAGCAACAGAATAACCAGATTCATGTCTGCATCACGCGCAACATTCTTAGCAGAATAACCAAACAATGCCTGTTATCCTACCCATCTGGAACTGCAAAAGTATGCAAATGCAAGTAGATGAATAGGTACCACTTTGGTGCGAAGGTAGTGTTCTGGGCACCTTTGGCATATAGCATATAACCAACCCTTTAATTCATTATTAAGTGCAATTATAGCTCTGAGATAAAAAGTGCAATTATAGCTCTGTTCAGAAAGCGTGTGGTCCGAGTTTTAATTGTTCTGTATCTTCTGCCAGAAGGCAACAGTCCAAAAAGATTGTAAGCAGGATGAGAAGAGTCTCTGAGAATATTGTGCAACTTCCTAGAACAGCGAGATGTGAAGATATCGTCCAGGGCTGGTAGTTGGAGCCCAATGATATACTGGACAGTTGTAATGATTCTCTGTAGAGCTTTTTTGTCTGCTGCAGAGCTGCATGGTATTCTACCATGCTAGAATACCATATGTCAGGACACTCTCAATGGTGATGCGATAGTAGGACAACAGTAGATGCTGAGATAGATTTATCTTCCTGAGGATTTTCAGGAAGTACAGCCTCCTGAGAAGCTGTGTTGATTATTGTTGATGAGTGTTAGGTTATCTCAGCTTAATTTTAGTTGGGAATTTTCTCTTCAGTAAACCTGAAAGAAGATAGTTATATCTGGATTGTAAACATGGACTTCCTAAGAATTTTTTTTTGGACCATGATTCTGGCAAAATAGCAGATGTAGTGACAGCTTTTGAGAGAATCTGATATTATCAGCAATTATTATCTAAGGAGAATAAATAAAAAAAATGTACCAACCATTCCTTTTCCTTCCCTCTTCTATTTCACTGTTCCTTTTTTTGACAGCTTTAACAATGATTTCAAGCTTAAACATATTATTTAGCACTTCTAAGGACCTATGACAAGTATTACCAAACTACCCTCACAAAGAAAGAATGATCAACAAGCAACAGGGAACACATCTACAGAGACATTGTTATTTTAATTGACTCTGGGAGAAAAAACTTCAAAAATTGCCAGTTTGATAGATGCAAATGCCCTTAGGAAATTTTGCTGAAAGTTATGCTATATGCAGTTATGCACAAAATTTGCTATACATTTCAACCCCCTTTTGTTTTATGTTAACTGTCTATGGAGATTCGCAGTCATCCATGTCATGGTTGTCCCAAAGGTGCTTTTTCAAGAGGCAACTGGACTTTCTGGTTTTGTTTTTCTTTTCTTTTTCCTTTTTTTCCTTTTTAAAGTTTTTTATTTATAATACAATTAAAAAAGAAAAACATTGGACATGATGTAACATTCCAGTTTAAACATTTTCATCAAGTTATTTCTCCTCCTGAATACAATTCTCTGTATAAATACCGTATTTTTTGGACTATAAGACGCACCTTAGTTTTTGGGGAGGAAAATAAGAAAAAAAAATCTGTCTACCAGCATCCATCTGGCTAGCATCCTTAGCAAACAGTATGGAACAGGTATATTAGCCTTGCAAAGCTCAGTTTGAGAGGTTGTTTTCAGGCTTGCAAAGCTCAGTTTCAGAGGGTGGGCGGGGCTACATTCGGTGTATAAAACACACCCAGATTTTCACCCTCTTTTAGGGGGGAAAAAGGTGCGTCTTATACTCCGAAAAATACGGTATATACAAACTTTATATATAATACTAAATCCATTTTTTCCTATTCGCTAACTTAAGAATATATACATTTCCAACTTGTCACTGATTCATAATCCCAACAGTCCTCCTCGATTCCCACCAGTGGTACAATTTATCCCAGATTTCAAAGTATTCCGATTCATTCTTATCTTTCAATTCCATCGTAAGCCTGTCCAATTCAGCATAAGACAGTATTTTAAGTAATATCTCTTCCTCTGAGGGTGTTTCTTTGTTCTTCCATTTTTGTGCAAAAGCCAATCTAGCAGCAGTCAAAAAATGCAACATTAAGTATATTGTTCCCTTATCATATTTATCTATAGTTATACCCAATAAGAAAAGTTTGGGTTTTAGCTTTATCTTCAACATTAATATTTCTTCCAACCATTGTTTTATCCTATTCCAAAAATCACGGGCTTTTGGACATTCCCACCACATGTGGTAATAAGTCTCTGGTGTTGTTTTGCATTTCCAACACATTGGTGAAAGATTTGGGCCCATTTTAGCTAACCTCTTGGGTGTATGAAGTGGCTAGGGTGAGTTTCCTGTTTCTTTCCCATAGTTCCTGCCAAATATGTAAATCAAAGCTGTAGCCGAAATTCCTACTCCACATTAGCATAGTTTCCTTGACTTGTTCTTCATACATCGCCTGTTCTAGAAGGTAGTGGTACATTTTTTAATCATTTTCTCTTCTGTTCCTAATATTTTATCTAATTCTGTCAACTCTGTTTTTATACCCCAATCTTTTTTGTCTTTCCTGTATCTTGATTGCAATTGAAGATATGCCCACCATTCCAGTTCTATCCCCTCTTCCTGAAGATTTCAATTGACTTCAATTCTCCTCTCTCATCTAGTATGTCTTTATACATTATTACTTTTCCTAGTTGTATGAACTTTGGATGTATGTACATTTCCAGTGTTGATATCCAATTCGGGATTTGCATATGATTTTGTTGCTTAATTTTGACCCAAACATCTATTAAGGCTGGTCTGATATAGTGCCTCCGGAAGTAGTGGTGAACCTTATATTTCTCTTCCCAAAGTATGGCGTGCCACCCTATCTGCATATCATGGCCTTCCAATCTTAGTAATCTCCTATTTTTTAATGTATCCAGTCCCACACCCATGTTAATATTGCTGCTTGATAATATTTTTCCCAGTCCAGGAGACCAAATCCACCCCTCTCCTTAGAATCCTGTAATAATTTAGTGGTTTTGTTTTTCTTTGAAAACATTTTGCTTCTCATCCAAGAAGCTTCTTCAGGTCTGAGCATCAGACCAACTTTTCCCTAGTGACCAAAGGCTTTTGAAGTTCCAAGCAGGCTTTTTTTTTTTTGTACTTGAGTGCATTATCACCTGGAAATTTAAGAACTATATGGGGACATGGAGAAAGGAGGGAAGCATATAGTCACCCAGGAACTGAGCTTAACCATTTAGAACAGAATAATAGAGTTGGAAGGGATCTTGGATGTCCTCTAGTCCAACCCCCTGCTCAAATGGTTGTCCAATCTCCTTTTGAAAGCTTCCAGTGCAGAGGTGGGATTCTCATAATTTCCCTACTGGTTTGCCCAGCGCATGCACACTCGCTTCGGTCGCGTGTGTGCCTTCCGCACATGCACTTTGCTCACACATGCTGCTTGCACGCATGCACACAGCTTGAAAACGTGGCTAAATAGGATGGCAAAGTGCCAGGGCGGGTGGGCGGGTCAATCAGCAGGTCGCTACTACCGGTTCACCTGAACCAATCCGAACCGGCTGAATACTACCTCTGTTCCAGTGATGGAGCACCCACAACTTCTGAAGGCACCCACAACTTCCTTTTATGAAGTTTATGAATTTTCTTCTTGGGTCTAGGTTGCCTCTTTCCTTGGTTAGTTTCCATCCACTGTTTCTTGTCTTGCCTTTTGGTGCTGTAGAAAATAGTTTGACCCCTTTGTCTTTGTAGGTGTCTCTCAAATATTGGAACATTGCTATCATGTCTCCCCTTCCTTTAATTAGACTAGACATACCCAATTCCTTAACTGTTCTTTGTAGGTTTTAGCCTCCAGCCCCCTAATCATTCTTGTTGCTCTTCTCTGCACTCTTTCCAGACTCTCAACATCTTTTTTATATTGTGGTGAACTGGATGCAGTATTCCAACTGTGATCTTACTAAGGATTTGTAAAGCAGTACTAGAACTTCATATGATCTTGATTCTATCCCTCTATTAATTCAGCCTAGAATTGAATTGGCTTTTTTTTTTTGGCTGTTGCTGCACACTGTAGCTCATATTTAAGTGATTTTCCATTTGGACTCTAAGATCCTTCTCACGGGTACTTCTATTAAGTCAAATTTCACCTAGTCTGTACCTATAAATTTGACTTTTCTTGGCTAAGTGAAAAACCTTACTTTTAACTACATTGAATTTCCCTTTTTTCCCTTTTTTTTAAAAGATTCCTCCCCCCCTCATTTTTACATATATTTTTTTTGCAAGACTTTGAGTATAGTAGGAATGGAAAGATGATAAATTGAACTGATAAGTATATCAACAATAATTCAGTTCTGTTAAAAGAGTGGGTTAAAGTATTGTATTTGCTATCAGATTCCTATGCATGCTGGCTCCGTGGCTTGTCTGAGGATTTTAGATGAGACATTCAAGTCTAAGCCACAAAGTCAGAAAGCTGCTTCAGAGTTCAGGAAGGAGAAGAATGCTGGAAAGGCCAATCAATTCACTAATAAAAAAAATCCAATCCACTCTCTTTCCCATCAATGAAACAGCCTCTTCATCCTGCCTAATGGAAGGGTCAGCCTTGTATATATATGGTAGTTTACACATCAATATTCATTATACTTTACAATTCAATACAGAAGCCTGGGAGAAAAGAACCATACTCCATGGATAAAGCATTAATTTGCTTGCATTATGTTCTTTACCGTTTTGGTGTATCCATGTTTCTTTTATTATGTTTTATTATTTCTATCTCTTGGCTAAAATTGCCTCTTATCTTATCTGCCCATTTCCATCAGTCAAGACTGAGATTATTTTCCTTCCTAAGAGCACTTTTTAAAAATCTTCTGTGGTTACTCACAGCTTGAAACACAGTTAGGAGTAATCTTGATTTAACAGCTTCTTGAAAGCTGTCCAGGTTTTCACCTTAGACACTCTCAGAGACTTCTGAGGCAGTGTATTTTATTTGGTGATCAACAAGATCTGTGGCACTAACTTGATTGTATCTGTGAGATAAAAAGGGTATGTATCTGTGAGGGCGCTTCAAATAATTTATTTTACTATCACATTCTAGATAGTTCACTAGAAAGTTTTATTGACCTAAGTAAACTTAGTGTGCATGCTTGAAGCATGCTACCACTGTTGCAGTGGTGAATTTAAAATACCAAAGTGAAATTTTTGATTTTGTTGAAATGTTTCCCTCAAAAATAAAATATTTCTATTTTAAAAGAAGAATGGATGTAGGGGAGTGGCAAGAAGGGGAAAATCAGTTACATGGTGTTGCGTAACATAAAAGTCAATTTCCTGAAGAAAGTGATCTTCTGGAGCACTAGAAAGACAGTTTGTATAACAAATATAGGAAAACGACAGGACAATATGAAACAAGGAAGGAAATATTGCACTCAGATTATTTTCTGTTAAAAATAACCTTTTGGATGAAAAAATATACATGATTCTTCCTGTCAGTTGAATAGAACTTGATTACGGTCATAGACCAGCCATAGACAAGAATCATTACTGTTTGCAATAGTGTTAAAAGATAGTACTAATAATAATAGTGGATAATAACATCCATGGTAATAAAATACATGGTCTCAAACAGTCTGGATCATGCCCTTGTTTACATGATTGGAGAGCAGATAAGTATTTATTTATTTATTTATTTATTTGGTAGTTTTCCTATGCTGCCCTACTCCCTGAGGACTAGGGCGGCGTACAACATTTTATAAAAACTCCAAATCATTAAAAAAACAGCTTAAAAACAGTTAAGAAATATATAAATACACACCATACATACATGGGGGAGACATCAGATATAGAATCGTCTCACACTCACCCCGCCTGCAAGAAGAGCCATGTCTTAATGGCTTTTCTGAAGGCCAGCAAGGTGGGGATGATTCGGATCACTGGAGGAAGTTGGTTCCAGAGAGCGGGGGCCCCTATAGAGAAGGCCCTCCCCCTAGGCCCCGCCAGTCGCATTGTTTGGCTGACGGGACCTGGAGGAGACCCACTCTGTGGGACCTGACCGGTCGGAGGGTCCCACAGTACCCTGTTTCCCCCCAAATAAGACATCCCCTGATAATAAGCCCAATCGGGCTTTTGAGTGCATGGCAATAAGGCCAAGCGCTTATTTCAGGGTTCAAAAAAAATATAAAACAGGGTCTTTGTCAGCCTCCATGATGCCTGCTTGCTACGGCTGCCATAGTAATGGGGGGAGGGGAGATTGGGCTAGGTATTTGAGTGGGGGTTGGGGAAGCTGCTGGAGATGTCCCTGTTTGTCTCTGATTAGGCCTTTGGGGAGGAAAGTTCTCATCACATTCTACCAGGCTTCACAGACATGTTTATAGCCTGCTCAAGGTCAATGGCTTCATCGGACCAGATGTGGAAGTCCAGCCAGCCGGTGCACCCACATGACACCTTGGCACATGGGGATTGGATGATTTGCCCAGGGGGGTTATGAGGATTTTGAGATTCTTTGTATATGCATTTTGCACACTTTTTGCCTCAGAACTTGTTTTCCTTTTGTTGCTATTACTTCTTGTCCAGTAAAAATACTCATCTCTATCAACATGGAGTTAGAGTTTTTATTTCCTGGGCTTTGAAGGGAAGCACACCTGATAGTCTAATTTTTGGGGAAACACTGTATGTGTGTAAATACAATTTCTCTTCCTGTCAGTAAGAAAACTCTTGATTAATCTTTGCCTTCCAAAGTTATAGAGTACTTTAATTTGTGTATCAAATTCTAATGAATTTAAAAACCCAATTTAATCGGTCCACTATGACCAATGATGTGCTACCATTAAGCAGAAACACTTGCATGTTTTTGGAGTGGTGCAGAAAGGTAGGTCCAAAAGCGGAAATAACTCATCAACTAGCTAATTAAATAACTAATATTTGTAGATTTAATTTATTTGCAAAATTCCAGGGTGATGAAGAAAGGAGACAAATGGATTTGAGCAACAAGCAGGTTTGTTGTATAATTATTTGGAACTTTTCCAGAGGAAATCTGCAGCCAAAAGATGAATGCAAACATCATCTCCTCTCACCCCAAACACAGTTAATTATCTCAACCCAAATTTAAAGGAGATTAATTTTCCAAGGGCTCCATGTTTCTGTGAAATGCAGCATGTTTCATCCCCATATAAAGGTCGACTGTGCTTCTAGAATATATTCAACTCTATAAAGATGTAAGAAAATGAATAAATAGTATTGTTTTAAAAATTAAGCTTTGAAATTCTGAATATCACTTTTGGCTTGTAAGTTGAAACAAATGGACTCTGATTTAAACTGAGCTGATGTGAACTATTACCAAAAATCTATGCATAAGCACATCTTATTTCATAATCAAAACACTCCCATTGTTTGATTTAATTTATACCTTGACTTTTTGCTCATATAACACTAGAACTATAAGGTTATTTGTTTGATGAAATGTCTACTGATAAATCAAGGCTGAAAATTATGGGTTGCCTACAACCTTCTGCTGAGTTCATAAGAAGAAGTCTTACGGCATACAGTAGAGGAAGGGGAAATCTTGTTATTCAACCTCTGTGGGAAATCTAGATTAGAGTAACCCTGATAGAAATGTAATTTAATGTGAACATTTCCTTCTTTGTAGCATAAGCTTGGTAGGGAAGAATAGGCCAAGAGAGAAAACTGGGTAGCTAGATATCACTGTATTATTTGTTTATTGATATTTGTATGTATGTCCAGTAGTGGGTTCTAAAACCCATTGCTACCGGTTCGCGTGTGCACTCATGCTCATGTGCAACACTTCTGTGCATGCGCAGAAGTGTCCCAGGTGGGTGGGCGGAGCCTCCCACCGCCAGCACTGCCAGTTCACAGAACCGGGCTGAACCGGGAGCAAGCCACTGCTGATGGTGTCCACCTCACCGAGTGAGTCTGTGTGCATCATAAAAGCAATATAGCAATAGCAATAGCATTTAGACTTATATTACACTTCATAGTGTGCTCCAGCCCTCTCTAAGTGGTTTACACAGTCAGCATATCACCTCCAACAATCTGAGTCCTAATTTTTCAACCTTGGAAGGAATGGATGGCTGAGTCAACCTTGAGCTGGTGAGAATTGAACTGCTGGCAGTCAGCAAAGTTAGCCTGCAATACTACATTCTAACCGCAGTGCCACCTCTTTATAGACAATTAAATGAACAATATAAATTATATAGACAATTAAAATAGAAATATTAAAACATCAAGCATTAAAAATGAAACATTTATATTGACAGTAAATTAAATTAAGAATCAGTGCATAAGCGAAATGCAGGTGGGTTCTTATCTCATCTACTAGCCGCTACTGTTCCCTCTAAGCTGTGCGGCCATGTGGCCGCACACGTAATGAGAGAACGCCGTGTGAAAGTTTCTAACTTCCACGTGGCATTTTCTAATGGCAGAGGCTGTGCGCCTGCATGGCCGCACATATGAAAAGAGAACACTGCACGGCAGTTTCTAACTGCCGCCCACCATTTTCTGTTGTTACAGGGAACATTGCTAGCCACTTCCAGAATGGGACACCTAAACCAAGCCTAAAAATTTGGTTCTGCCAACTGTCTAGGGACAGAATGGGACACCCCCATCTGGCCCCTACACAGTTGGCAGAACCAAGTTTTTAGACACTTACGGAAGGCCAGAAGGGTAGGGTCAATCTCACTTCTAGAGCCATCATGTTCCAAAGGGTGGAAGCCATGACAGAAAATGTTCTTTTCCTAGATGCAGTTCCTTGGTGGAAAGGAGCCATATCATGCCCCTTCTGCCAGCACTACAACTGATAATATAAGAATAAGAAGCACTTTCTGACAGACAACTATTGAAATGATACCATTTCATCAATAGCATCTGAATCAAGCCCTGACAAGATCTGTGGAACCAACTCCCTCCGGAGATCAGGACCATCCCCACCCTGCTGGCCTTCCGTAAAGCAATAAAAACCTGGCTCTTCCGGCAGGCGGGGTGAAAGGGAGACCAAGCAGACTATATTTGGATCTCCCCCCCCCAGTTATGAATGTTGGATGTTTTTTTAATTTTTATATCTTTTTAAATTGCTATATGTTTTTATATCTGTAATAGATTTGACATGTTGTGAGCCGCCCAGAGTCCCTTGGGAGTTGGGCGGCATACAAATCTATTTAATTAAATTTAATTAAATCAGAGGTGGGTTTCAGCAGGTTCTGACCAGTTCTGGAGAACTGGTAGCGGAAATTTTGAGTAGTTCGGAGAATCGGTAAATACCACTTCTGACTGGCCCCGCCCCCATCTATTCTCTGCTTCCTGAGTGCCAGCTGATCGGGAGGAAATGGGGATTTTGCAGTAACCTTCTCCTGGAGTGGGGAGGGAATGGAGATTTTGCAGTATCCTTTCCCTGGAGTGGGGAGGGAATGGAGATTTTGCAGTATCCTTTCCCTGCCACACCCACCAAGCCACACCACGCCCACCAAGCCACGCCCACAGAACCGGTAGTAAAAAATGTTGAATCCCACCACTGATCTGAATGGCCAAACAGCAAAGCATGTATCCTTACAATGATACTTTCTTTCTTTCTGCTGGGCAAAATTTTATAAAATTCAGATTCAGGACAAAACTCAAGTGAACCAGAAAACTTTTATCATTGCTTCCTCCAGACCTTTTCCTTGTGTACATTGCTTTATAGTGTGTGGTTTTCTACAATTAGATACATTTTTCAGCTTGCTTTAGCTTTTCATCAGTCAAAATGGACTGGATTTTAATAAATGACAGTTGAGGGCCTTGATCTTGAACTTTTGTAATGTCTCTTCCTTTAATGCATAATTTAGGTTTTGTTTAATTTGAAAACATGGCCGAAATTAAGTTTTCTATTCATTACAGACGTCTTCAAAACTGCTAATAAGATGTTTTTAACGTCAAACCAGAAACTGACCTAAAAATATAATTAGATCTTCACTAAAAAATAAGACTTGACTTTTGCTCATGGTATAAGATTAATGATGCTTCTGTTTTGTCATCAAGAAACAATAGAAGATAAAGTAGCTTGGTATTTTCACCTCTATCTTCTCTTCATGATACAAGTCTATGTTGATATGGTGGCTCATTTTAAAACATCCAAAAATAGTTGCATTAAAAATGCAATTAAATTGTTCTTAGGTTCTAAAGAAATATCATTCTGGTTATCATTTCAGCATAGATAAAGACATTTCCTATTCTTAAATATTACATGCAAAAGCTTGGATTTACGTCTTTATAAACAGATGAAGCTTTAAAGCTTCTGGTTGGTTTTGGTATTGAAACTGATAACCCAATTTGTCAGATACCAAGTTACATGAAATACATAGAAATTGGTAAATTAGGATTCTTCTGAAGGTCCATTTAATTTCCAGAAATCCTTAATTCAATTTGATAGGAATCTGTATAATTTAAAATGCAATTACATAATAAACATGTAAATAATTATTACGTTGTCTCTCAGTTTAGATGAAATTTTCTCTCCAAATTATTAAAATTTACATATATGGCTATTCTAGACTTCCAGCAAATGCTCAACAGTTTTTGCTCCAAAATTAGATGGCTGAGAATCACACTTCGCTGCTGCAATGCTATCTCTAATATCTCTGCATTTAAAAATTATCTTGACAAAGTTTATTGTATTATGAAATACTTCTATAAATAATGTGTGGTCAATCATACAGAGAAGGTGGATATTACATATTTGGGGAATGAGACCCTGGTCTGGTGGTTAAGGCCCTAAGCTAAAAACCAGGAGACTTGTAAGTTTTAGTCCTGCCTTAGGCATGAAAGTTGTCTGGGTGAATTTGGGCCAGTCACACTATCTTAGTCCAACTCACCTCACAAGGTTGTTGTTGTGAGGAGATTAGGTGGAGAAATAGTAGGAGAAATAGAAAGAAAAATGAGTGTTAGGTATATTTGCTGCCTTGAGTTATTAATTAAAAAAAATAAACACGGTGGGGAAAAAATGGAACTGTTATTATAAATCATGATGGCAACAAGAATCTTATATGCTCAAAAATGAAAAAAGACATTGATTCCCACAATGGAGGAATGGCTTGAAAGGATGATGGAATGGGAGGAAATGGCAAAGTTAACTGCATTAACTTGGGGAAAAGGATGTAAATAGTTTTGTTTCCATTTGGAAACTGCTTTGGGACTTTCTGCTTGAAAGAGAAAAAATGAAATTTTGATTTGATTTTGGGTTTTGACGATTAAGTTGATCATAGTTATGGAAATGGCTAGAATTTACTGTTTTACATAAGTAAAAATTGATACTATAGCTTGTAGATAGATAGTGTATTTTACCACATGGAAAGAAATTGGAAGTCACTGCTTTTTATTTATTTATTTCCTTTTCGTTTTTCATTTTATCCATCTTTGCTGATTCAGTTCTACAGAAGAATTATTGAGTCTGTCATCTGCACCTCCATAACTGTCTGGTTTGGCTCTGTAACCAAACAAGACAGACACAGACTTCACCGGATAATTAGAAATACAGAAAAAACAAGTGTTACCAACCTGCCTTCCACTGTGGACCTGTATACTGCACAAGTCAAAAAGAGGGCTGTGAAAATATCTACAGACCCCTCACATCCTGGACATAAACTGTTTCAACTTCTACCCTCAACCTCTATAAGGGCACTGAACACCAGAACAACTAGATACAAGGACAGTTTTTTCCGAATGCCATCACTCTGCTAAACAACTAATTCCCACAACTCTGTCAAACTATTTACTAAGACTGTATTACTATTATTCTTCTCATCCTTCCTATTACCTATCTCCTCCCACTTATATAAATCTATTAAATTAAATTAAATTAAATTATGACTATAACCATGTTGCTTGTATCTTTACAATTTATATTGTTTTATTTGTTTCCTAGTATGATTTGATTGCTTATTAGTAACCTATGACTATCACTAAGTGTTGTATCTTATGATTCTTAATGAATGTATTTTTTTATGTACACTGAGAGCATATGCACCAAAGACAAATTCCTTGTGTGTCCAATCACACTAGGTCAATAAAGAACTATTCTATTCTATTCTATTCTATTCTATTCTATTCTATTCTATTCTATTCTATTCTATTCTATTCTATTCTATTCTATTTGGAGTCTTTGGCCTGCCACACTATATATTACTCTATCATGCCTTTTCTATTGTGGGAAAAGGGGAGGGGGGATAGTATGAGATTGTTAGTATGTAGTCATAACAAATTCCTTTCTAGAAAGCCAAGGTAATCTGTTGTCTCTGCGCCCCTGCACCTGCACGGAAGGAGATGGGTGGATCCTGCCAGCATGGCACTTGGAGATTTGAGAATGTGATGAACTTGTGGGTGTGGGGACATGGGATTGAACTTTCAACTGGGTGATGAAACCCTGGGGACTTCAGATTCGGGTTTCACCCAGATGTGCCAACATGGCTCTGAGAATAAATTGGGACTTTGAGGAATTCTTTGACTCAGACTCTGATTTACTTTTGGATGCTATTTGCTACCCTGACACCTATCTGAAATGGTATAGGGCCATGATGGCGAACCTATGGCACGGGTGCCACAAGTGGCACGCGGAGCCATATCAGTGGGCACGCGAGCTCAGGTCCGGCGCGCATGTGTGCACCGGCTGGCTGATTTTCAGGCCTTCTGGGCCCACTGGGAGTCAGGAAACAGGCTGTTTCCAGCCTCCAGAGGGGGTGGGGAAGGCTGTTTTCGCCCTCCCCAGGCTCCTAGAAAGGCTCTAAAGCCTGGGGAGAGCAAAAAATGGGCGTGCCATTGCATGCTGGGAGTGGGGGGGTCATGCGCGCATGCACGGGGTGCATGGAATTATGGGTGTGGGCACGCACAAACGTGATCCCCCGCATCCCCCCCCTTTTTGACACACGAACCAAAAAAGGTTCGCCATCACTGGTATAGGGTCTCCTGCTTGAGCAGGGGGTTGGACTAAAAGATCTCCAAGGTCCCTTCCAGCTCTATTCTGATTAAGGATGGTGGGTACCCAGCCCTAGAATGATTTTTTAAAAGGGATTCCTTCTACAAGCCTGTCTGGGAATTTTAATTTACAGTTTTAAAGATCAATAAATTTAAAACATAAACAAGACATTATGGAGGTAATAAGAATAGAAGGCTGTATGGCCAAGAAATGGGTATTCAACTTGCTCTGGTTGAACTGCACTCCCTTGAGTTTGCCAATTAAGGATGTGCTTTGATTCTTTTTTAAAAAGAAACCTGGAGGGTTATATAGTTTTGAACATATAGTGTTGAGTTTTGAGTATTGGTTTTTTAACTAGTTCTGTTCTTGTAATGGCCTGATAGCGAGTATTCAGCTTTTAGTGATGCAGAATTAAGCTGCCAGACATAAATGTAATTTGAAGTGTTGGCACTTAACCTTAACTTTTTAGTCCCAAATGCTTGGGGGAAAATGACTTTTTCTATTACCAGTTAGCACAGACCTTGAGATTTTCCACAGAAGTGGTGAATTATATGTCAAAGGACAGGCCTTCTTATGATGGCATCATAACTTTGAACAAACCTTCAAAAGAAGCATCTCTCAACTGATAGTATTGTTCTTTTGTTTACCATGTAAAGACATTTAGCTTCTGTGTTAAACAATAATGTCCTTTATATTCTTTATAATTTCATGTGTCTTTTGATCATTTTCACTGTTATTCATATTTTATTATATCATTGCATTATCTATTTTGTTTCATCATTATGTCAATAGCCATCTGGATGAAAAATAATGTAAAATATATTAAATAAAATAATGTATACTTGGTTAAACTAGTTCCAAAGAGGCCTTTATTCATCACCTTCTACAGGAAGCAGAAAGAACACGATGCAACTAAGCTTAATCTCTTCTCAATATTCTGAAGCCGATCAGCCTATGATATGAACTTGATTGGGTAATTTGAATGTTCTGTATTGAAATCTTTCAAGTGAAATTGGACGTTGGTACTCACCTGATAACGTCCTTTCTCATTGGGTGGAGCCAGCCTCCAAGAATGGGTTAAATCTGCCCTCTAGCCAATCAGGACCAAGTCTGTAATCTATAAATATAACCTCTGTGCAGTTGCACCCCCTCTTTTATCGAGGGACAAAAGTCAGACTCAATGTGTATTCCCAAGACAAGTATTTATTAAGAAGAACAACAGACTAACTATATATAGACAAGCAAGCAACCAACAAACAACCCCAAACAGCAGCCAGTCAGAACAAGAAGGGGCAGGACTTGGAGGCTGGCTCCACCCAAAGAGAAAGGACATATCAGGTGAGTACCAATGTCCATTCTCCATACTGGGTGGAGCCAGCCTCCAAGAATGGGACGTACCAAAGTAAACATGTCCCTTGGGAGGGTCCCTTAAGACTGGCTGGAACTGCCACTGCCCACCACTGCCTGGTGTAACACCCATTGTCCAAATGTTGCTTCCTCTGAAGCAAAAAGGTCAAGTTTATAATGGCGGACAAATGGTGTTGGAGAAGACCAAGTGGCTGCGCGGCACACCTCCTCTATGGAAGCTCTGGCCCTCCAGGATGCGGTAGTGGCCACTCTGCGAGTAGCGTGAGCAGTGATCGTGGCTGGCCATGGCAGGGACACCTGTTCATAAGTCAATGAGATGGTAGCCCGGAACCAATGACCAATTGTGGGGGAAGAAGCCTTTCTATCCTTGGAAACCCCCTGGAACAGTACAAAGAGCGCTTCCATGTGGCGGAAGTCCGAGGTGCACTGTAAATAAATGTCTAAGGTGCGCCTGATGTCTAGCAGGTGCCACCTATGTTCAGCGTTGTTTTGGGGTTCTGGATAGAAACTAGGAAGAGCAATTTCCTGAGCCCTATGATATTGAGAGTTCACCTTCGGTATGAAGGTGGGATACAACCTCAGGGTAACTCTCTCCGGGTGGATAACACAAAGGTCCCTTCTGACAGAAAGAGCGGCCAGTTCTGATATCCTGCGGGCAGAAGTGACCGCTACCAGAAAAACCACCTTATATGTTAAGTGACACAACAAAGCGGCCTGCAACGGCTCGAAAGGTACCCCAGTGAGAGCATTGAGTACCACCGATAGGTCCTATGTTGGGTAACGATGGACCACTGGGGGACACAAGTTTACCACCCCTTTGAGGAATTGCCGAATTAGGGGGTGGGCTGACAAGGAGGCCAGATTCTGGCATGAAAGTACTGTGGAAAGGGCCACTACTTGGCATTTGAGTGTATTAGGAGAAAGCCCCTTGGCAAGACCCTGGTGCAGAAACTGAATGATGTTAATTATAGAGAGGTCCACCGGGCAATACCCCACCTGCGTGCACCTTCCAGGCCTTCCAGGTGGAGGAGTAAATCCGGTTAGTGGACAGCCTCCTAGAGGCCAACATAATCTGCGTAATGTTGTCAGGGACTAGGCAATGCTTCAGAGTGAGCCACTCAAGTGCCAGGCGGTCAGCTGAAGCCATTGAGGCTCTGGATGGTGAACTGACCCCTGGACAAGTGACCACTCTGTCGGTGAGATCCGCCAAGGAGATGATACGGAGAGGGATATAAGGTCCACGAACCAAGCTCTCCTAGGCCAATGCGGATCCAGAAGGATCACCTCCGCCTTCAACTGTAGGATTCATCGGATTACCTTGGGGATCAGAGGTAGAGGGGGAAAGGCATACAGAAGACCTGGCAGCCAGGCGCAGTGAAGAGCGTCCATGCCCTCTGCTCCCTGCGTCTGGTACCTGGACAGGAACCTGGGCAGTTGGGCATTCCCCGGGGTGGCGAAGAGGTCCATGATGGGCAGACCGAATCGGCTCACCAGCTGCTGGAACAGGTCTGGGTGCAGGCTCCACTCCGCTGGATCTATGGGATGTCGGCTGAGCCAGTCTGCCGTCATGTTGCTCACCCCGGAGATATGTTCCACTGAGATGGACTGCAGGTGCCTCTCTGCCCAGAGCTCCAGCCTCATAGCCTCTGTCATGAGAGCCTTGGACATGGTCCTCCCTGCCTGTTTATATGGGCCTTCATGGTGACATTGTCCATTAGGACTTAGCACATGCTGACTGGATAGAAGGCCCGTGAAGTGGTCGAGGGCAAGGGAGACGGCCCTCATCTCCAGCAAGTTGATGGGGAGACCCTGCTCTGCCACAGACCATGTGCCCTGGGCCACCTGAGACTGGACAAGGGCCCCCCACCCGACTGTGCTGGCTTCAGTTGTCAATGTCAGCCTGGGAGGCTCCATGAAGAAGGTGCCCCTGTTGAGGGCATCTGATGTCCACCATCGAAGGGACCTTCGGACAGCTGCGGGAAGCCAGACCCTTGTATGGGAGGTGCTGTGGTCAGAATGCTGGAAAGGTAATAGAAA
The DNA here is from genome assembly GCA_023053685.1 of Diadophis punctatus similis. Taxonomy (NCBI): domain Eukaryota; kingdom Metazoa; phylum Chordata; class Lepidosauria; order Squamata; family Dipsadidae; genus Diadophis; species Diadophis punctatus. Next base: position 60,891,868 of record JALIGW010000005.1, read on the forward strand.
CCATTGAAGGTCTCTGGAATGCAGGTGAGCCCAAGGGGTGATATGGATGGCTGATATCAGCTTGCCCAGGAGGGAGGATAAAAGGTTCAGAGGAACCATAGTTTTGGCCAGAACTTGCTCGGCTAACTCCAATAAGTTGTTCCTCCATTCCTGGGACATGCCAGAGAGTCAATAACGGCCCCCAGGTGAGTAACAGCTGGCTCTCCCCTAGATTGACTAGGAACCCATGGTGCCCAAGGGTGTTAAGGGTTACCTGGATGTCCTGCTCTGCCTGAGGCAGGGAGGAAGACTGGATGAGGATGTCATCCAGGTAACACTGGACACGCATGGGGATAGCCCATAGGTGGGTGGTCAAGGTGGTCAGAACCTTGGTGAACACTCTCGGCACTGATGACAGGCCGAAGGGCAATGCCAGATATTCGTAATGCACCCCTGCATAACAAAACCGGAGGTATTGGCGGTGAGATGGATGTATTGGAATGTGGAGGTAAGCCTCCAAAAGGTCAACTGATGTGAGAAAGTCACCTCGCTTAATGCCCACCAGGATTGATTGCAGGGTGTGCATCTTGAATTTTTTTATATTTGATGTATTTGTTTAGGCGTTTTAAATTCAGAATGGCTCTCCACCCGCCCGAGGATTTAGGCACTATGAATAAGATGGAATAGAATCCCTGCCCCTGCTGGTCCTCGGGCACCTGCTGAATGGCTCAAACGTCTAGCAGGTGCCGGATAGCCTGATTCATAAGGACCCCTTTAGCGGGATTGGATGACAAGGGGCAGCATAGAAAAAACCTCGGAGGGGTGGAAAGAAATTCAAGAGATAGCCCTGACGATAGGGTCTGTGAAACCCATGCGTCGTTGGTGATTTCCTCCCATCGACTGGCAAACAAGGCCAGGCGACCCCCAATGGGAGGAACTGGTTCAGACTTACTTGTACCAGTGGAAGGGGTGACCACCGGCCCCTCTAAAGGGCCATTTGGACTGGTTGCCTCTGAACGGTCGCTCAAAGGCCGGGCGCTGGCGACCCCCATATTGGCCATACTGCTGACCCTGATATTGGCCATACGAGTGGGCTGGAGCCTTGGAGCCTCGTCTGAAGAAGGAGGAGGACCTATTTGGTGGTCTTTTAGTACAAGGGGGTAGGACCTTATGCTTATCCCTGTTTTCTGTGACAATGGGATCTAGAGCTGGCCCAAAGAGAGACTGACTGGCAATGGGGGCGGTGGCCAATTTCCACTTGTGGCGAGCATCCGCTGGCCAACTGTGGAGCCAATGCAACCGCCTGGCAACTACTGATGACCCCATTGACCTGGCCGCAAAATGGGCTGCTTGAAGCATCGCATCAGATGTAAACTGCGCAGCCGCCAACTATTTGTTGAGGTCCTGATGTGCTCGCGTATCTTCCAGTGGGATGTGCTCCTGGAGGACATGGAGCCACTTCAGGGAGGCACGGCAGAAGAATGATGCTCTCTCCCTATGAGCAGTGGTGGATGTAAGGCCTGCTCGGGCTTCCTCACACAGTCGGAATTAATTTGATTAAGGAATGGGCCTTCGACTGGAGGAGCTGCTAGTGGCTGGGCAAGCGCCCGTCACCTTCCTCCACCCAAGCTCTGATGACAGCTGTCACTTGGGGAGGTTAGAAGGATAAACTCACAGTTGAACGTAGATTTTCATTTGGTGAAGCAACCTTCAAGAATGGGAATACACCTGTCCTTATGGCTAAGGACCGAGATAAAAGAGGGGGTGCAACTGCACAGAGGTTATATTTATAGATTACAGACTCGGTCCTGATTGGCTAGAGGGCAGATTTAACCCATTCTTGGAGGTTGGCTCCACCTAGTATGGAGAATAGCACATCACACTTAGTATGTACTACTTGATTTGCAAAATGAATAGATGGATAAGAGAGTGAATTCCTTACTCACATAATAACTCCTAATTCTTTTCTTTTCTTTTCTTTTCTTTTCTTTTCTTTTCTTTTCTTTTCTTTTCTTTTCTTTTCTTTTCTTTTCTTTTCTTTTCTTTTCTTTTTTCTTTTCTTTTTTCTTTTCTTTTCTTTTCTTTTCTTTTTTTCTTTTCACTTTTCTTTTCCTTCTTTTTTAATTTCAAGGATGGTATTCATGGGTGGGTTCTAACTTACCTCACTGCCGGTTCGCTTCCTCCTGCGCCACATGGGCATGTGCGCTTCTTGCGCGTGCACATGTGTAGTGCCGAAAAATCTGAAAAAATTAATTTTTAAAAAAGCCAAAAACAAGATGGCAACCGCATGCACAGTGCCAGAAACTCGGCTTCTGTGCATGCTCAGAAAGAAAAAATAAATTTTAATTTTTTTAATTTTTTTTTTAAAAAGATGGCGGCGCCCACGGACCAGCACCGACCGAACTGGGTTCGTGATGTCATCGTGATGTCACCAGCAGATCACTACCAGTTCGGGCGAACCGGTCTGAACCGGGAGGAACCCACCCCTGATGGTATTCCCTTTTAACAAGAGTCATGGAGTCTTTTTGTGTTCAGATCAGGGGTGGATTCTGGGTCCTTTTGCTGCCGGTTCACTCAGGATCATACTGTGCATGCCCACAGCAATAAAAAATAGCTTCTGCACATGTGCAGAAGCAAAATCCAAGATGGCAGCGCCCACGGAGACACCGACAGAACCAGCTCCATGATGTCATCGCCGAACTACTAACGTTTCTAAAGAACCAGTTAAGGTTTTTCTATGGATCACCAGTTAATCTGAACCAGAGGTGGGTTCCTCTGATTAAAGTCAGAGAACTATACAAGATCTGGATAATTTAATATTGCCAAAATAACTGCTGGATTCTCATAAAGCATGGCAAAATATGTGAACCTTCATAGATGAGTCACAAAGATTCTATTTTTGACAGCCTAATTTAAGTAGGCTCAATGTAAAAAACATAGTTAGATAAGCATTTTAATTTTATACTCTATAGAATACAGAGCAACAATTTCAATCCCAATGTTTTAAAAATGGCCACCTATTTTTAAATCTGTTTCTGCAGGAAAAGAATAGGAATTTTGAAAAGGTGAGCCTGCTGCAGAATTGTGGTAAGGTCAGGTCCCAGGGTTTCAATTAAATATCTTTATAGCTTTTGTATGCTATCTCTAAAGCCTCTGTTATCCAAAATAAATGCTAACTTACGTTTCTACTTCCCAATGTAAAACCAAAATGTAACTGAAGAAATGATATGTCCAAGTTAATTAATGCCATCATCTAATCAAGGGAAATAGCTATTTATGAACAAAAGTTAAATATGATTTATTTCTTCTTCTTATCTCCTTTTCAAACTTCTGGAAATTTGCCAGAACATTTTTCATATTTTATCTAAATAATCTGCTAATGTAATAGGGATACATAGGAAAAAAGAATGGTATGTGACTGATTTTCACACTTACGACTGTTGCAGCATCTCCATGGTCATGTGATCAAAATTCAGATGTTTGACCACTGTCTCATAATTATGATGGTTGCAGTGATCACCTTTTGCAACATTCTGACAGCAAAGTCAATGGGAAAGCCAGATCCACTTAACAATTGTGTTACTAATTTAAACCATTTCAGTGATTCACTTAACTGTGTCAAGAAAGGTCATACAATGCTGTATTCCTGAATAGTTGTAAGAGCCTACAGAGCTCCATCAGTCATTCATGGTCCTGTTCCCAAAAGACAGTTAATTAAACAGTTAATGGATCACCTTCTCCATAATCATGCTGGAGCACATAGCTATACAGAAGGGTTTTCAAAAATTCATTAATCAATCAATCAATCATCAATCAATCAAAGTAGAGCTGCAAGGGAGCTTGGAGGTCTTCCAGTCCAACTCCCTGCTCAAGCAGGAGATCCTATACCATTTCAGATAGGTGGCTGAACAGTCTTTTTTAAAAAACCACCAGTGATGAAGTATCTACAACTTCTGAAGGCAAGTTATTGAAGGCATTATTTTGAGTATACTGTATTTCTGTTCACTTTCTCCATGAGATGACTAATATCTTGTAAGATATTCTATCTTAAGAATCCAGATAAGACTTCATGAGTTTGACTAGGTAGCAATAGGTATACCTATTGGCTGCTTTGGCCAATCAGTACTTGAGAAGTGTGCTCTGTGCTACCAAACTTTGCCAAAGAGTTCTGGAATTGAAAGGATTGCCATTTCAGGCTTATGTCTTCTTGTTTTCTTGGAGTATTCAGTAAGCATAATGGGTTACTTAATAAGGTTTTAGGAGCCCCAAAATATTTGGTGGAGTTGGTTTGACACTATTTAATGGATAAGATGCTGCTAAGGAACCATGAAATAAGAGCGGTGGTGGTGGGAAAGCAGCTGCATAATTAGCAGAGAAAGAAGTTCAGAAAAGATTCTCCTGCTCCTCATCAGAATGCAAAAGGAGACAAGAGGAGATTTGTACTTTCAGACTTGCAAGATTCTTTTAATATAGCCTTACAATAATGTAGAATTATCTGTTTCTGTCACATCGATCTGAGACGGCTGGCACTAATTTAGTATCCTACTTGATATTCCCACAATGAACTAACCTCTCCCTGTCCACTCCCACATGCCACTCCCATTGATCTGGTTGTATGTTTTGGGAATAAAACCATGGAATAAAAATCTGATGAAATGATAGGAGATGTGTGATCAGACTGGTTCTTCCATTTCAAAAAGTAATTGGAGCTACTTTAACTATCTCCTAGGGGTAATTGAAGTGACTTTTAAAAGTAACCTAAGCAATTTTGCCCAAGGGTTTTCCTTAGCAGACTTGGAATGAAAAATGCATGAGTAAAAATGTTAGTAAAATATATCACTTTGATTGTTTGGTCAAGCAAAATATATCTTTGTGAATTATTAAACTTCAGAAAGTTTGATCAAGCATACAAAGTTAATTTTTTTAAAAGAACCAAATGCAATTTTTAACCAAATAGAAGATAAATATTGAAATCCTTCTATTGAACAATTTATGCTATAAAGTCGTCATCTTGAAAAGGCTGAAAACTAGAAAAGTATATATAATAACAATCCTGAACAAAATATAAATATGGCTGTGTTTATACACTGAGAGCTAGGGAAAATGTTCATTTCCCAAACAGATGACACTAGTAGATATTGTACGTATTTTCCATTACTGATCTCATTTTTTCTCATTTGAAATTTGCTAATAAATATTATTTTGCTAGTTTTATCTATGTTTGACCATTCTGTAGGGATTTTGACATTCTCCAGTTGTTTTGTGGCATGGAGGTTAGATAAATTTATGATCTGTTAGACTTCATATAGGAACAGCTTGATTCGTGATTCTTTAGATATTCAACCCACCAACTCAGCAACTATGCAACAGCAGAAACTTCAAGGACAGTTAGATAAAAGCTGTAATGAAAACTAGAAGTGCTATCCGTACAGAAGTTTAACTACTACAGAATTCTGTAATAAACCTGTGGGAAGTTCGTGGGATGAATAAATGAAAAATCCCATAAGTGTAGACCAAAAACATATAGCTTCAACAGGGTCAACGGAAGCATGAAAGTCATTCCATCATACTGTATGTCCGTATCAAGGAGTAGTTATATAGGAAGAACCTGGAGGTAGATGAACAAGGGCATCATTTCATACTGCTCAGGGAGAAGTCAATGGTCACTTCTGCATTATACCAAGAAAACATGAAATACAAATAAATGATTGATGATATGGTACCCATGTTTCCCTGAAAATAAGACCCTATCTTATATTTTTTGAACCCCGAAATAAGCGATTGGCCTTATTTTCGGGGAAGTCTTAATATTTTGGGGCACGTGGAGCAAGACTGGGTTCCTCTTGCCGTCTTACCTGATTTCCAGCTCTGTCTCTCTAACCCTAACCAGAGGAAATGGCAGGGACCGGCTGTGCATGCAATTAAATATTTTCGGAGAGGGTCTTATTTTCGGGGGGGGGGGTATTTTAGCGCATGCGCTCAAAATCTCGATTGGGCTTATTATCTGGGAAGGTCTTATTTTCGGGGAAACACACCATGACAGATGATGCTCAACATTCTACTGAGGAACAGCTGAGGATCTTTTTTTTTTTTACTACAAATTGTGTTTATGACATGACCAGATTAAAGCCAGTGGAACATCTAATTGCTGATGTTGCCAGCAGGAAAAGAAAATCTGAAGCTGTGAAGACAGAATTTCAGTAAGAACGCGAAGTGCTACAAGCCAAAGCATGGCAAAACTCAACATGATGAAAGATGAAATGAATTGACTACATATTGACATCCTTGCTGTTAGTGAATTCAAATGGGCTGAAATTGGACATTTTCAGTGAGAAGCCACGGGACACAAAAAAGTAAAGAAGAAATTGTATTACCTTCATAGGAAGACTATAGCAAAGACAGGACTTGTATAATACAATCAGTGATTGAGTAATAGTAATTAGAGATTGTAGGCAACTTTTTAACATAATACTTATTCAGGTTTATGTTCCAGTTGCTGATACAGAGGGATCGACAAGACTGATGGTCTTGTTCAAACTGAAATAAACAGGACATTCAAGGAATTTCTGCTGTTTATAGTTGGATGCTGAAATGCCAAATATTTTGTAAAAGCCTGATGGACAAGAGCCTTGTTTGGTTCTCTTATTCCATACTATGCACTACCTGACTCTGTGGTTTCTTCCCCAAACCCCAAAAACTTTAACCTTAGACTGTCTACAGTTGACCTCACCCCATTCCTAAGAGGTCTGTAAGGGGCGTGCATAAGCGCACCATCGTGCCTATCATCCCTGTCTTTCTGTCCTATTGTCCAAATTTACCCATACACACTTTGCTTTTGTTTATGTTTATATCATACCTGTTATCTTGTACAGGTGTTGACAAAATAAATAAATAAAAAATAAAAAAATATATATTGTGGAAAATGATTGCACTATGTACACATAAAGACCTATCAGGGCTGAAGCTCTTTGCTACCTGTTTTGACAGCTTTTCCCTTCAAAATATTTTTTGACTATTCTTTAACTCTCTAAATCTATCTATCTGTCAAGAGAGAGGGGGGGAGATAGAATAGATTGAATGGGGAGCATATAATAATAAAATGAATCGGATGTTCACAATGCATCTCTTTGTTCTTTTCTTTTTGCCTTTCCTGATTGTTAAATTGTCACTGTCTTGACAGAAGACTGAGCTTTGGCATCTTTATGCCATCTGCTACCCCTCAAGAGATTGAATTGTTCTCTATTTCACATCATATTCCAAGCCAAGATAGTGAGTTTCCATTAAAATGGCATACAGACAATAACTGTCATCATCTGACATTAGGTGAATCAAAGAGTCAGGTGTTTACTAACTTAATTTCTCAGTGCCATCAAATCAAAATGATACTACTTTTGCAGAGGCTTCTAGAGCTCTACCGACTTTTTATATTTATCTTATAATGTGGACAAAATGCTTGGAAAGTTTAGGTCTTCTACTAATAGTCAACCAGCCAGGAGAGATTGATGGAAACTCTATAACTTTGGCATTCTGCCTCATACTTCCCTCCAACCGGTTAGGGCCCACAGAGTGGCTCTCCTCCAGGTCCCGTCAGCCAAACAATGCCGGCTGGTGGGCCCTAGGTAGGGGGAGGGCCTTCTCTGTGGGGGGCCCCATGCTCTGGAACCAACTTCCCCCAGAGATCCAAATTATCCCCACCCTGCTGGCCTTCCGGAAAGCCGTCAAGACATGGCTCTTCCTGCAGACAGGGGTTTGAGACTAGTTTTTATCCGAGATCTCCCCCAGTATGTATGTTGTTGAATGTCTTTTAACTTTTTAAATGTTTTTAAATTGTTTTTAAATGAATGTTTATTGTTTAGTGTTCTTTTAAAATGTTGTACGCCGCCCTGAGTCCTTAGGGAGTAGGGCGGCATAGAAGAACCTAATAATAAATAAATAAATAAATAAATGTCCTTACAAAAGGATTTTTTTTCAATTCCTTTGGAAGAGATGGTGGGGCAACCTTACTACACAAACCATTTAAAAAGAGGTCAAAAACTATTGACTATAAACTATTTTATAACCAATATGTTAGCAATGAAGAAGAAATAGAAGAAAGGGAAGAAAGGGCAGAAAGAGATTCAAGATCGGCGGACAAGGAAAAGAAAATACTTCAAATTAAAGAGAGGGGAGATGAAAAAACAGAGAACCATGAAAGTAGACACAAAGAACCAAAAGAAGTCAGAGCAACAAGAAGTACAAGGTCGAGGTACAGATAGAGAAATGCAGGAAGAGCTAAAAAAATTCTCTCTCAATATTAATGGACTAAACTCACCCTTGAAAAGAAGGAAAACATTTAATAAATCAAAGAGATTAAATTTGGACATAATAGCAATACAGGAAGTTGACATAAAAGAAAACCAAAAACAATTGTTGGAATATCTCAAATTAGGGAACATATATGCTTCATTAGCACAAAAGAAGAAGAGAGGAATAGTGTTATATATTAAAGAGGTGTTTTGGGTTAAGCAAATTTACAAGAACAAAGAAGGAAGGATCTTCGCAGTGGTTAAAATGCAGCACTGCAGTTCAGCAGTTCAACTGTTCAAATCTCACCGGCTCAAGGTTGACTCAGCCTTCCATCCTTCCGAGGTGGATAAAATGAGGACCCAAGTTGTTGGGGGCAATATGCTGAACCCTGTAAACCACTTAGAGAAGGCTGTAAAGCACTATGAAGCAGTATATAATTCTAAGTACCATTGCTATTGCTATTGCTATTGATTGTAGAGGTAGAAATAAATCAGAAAAAATATTTTATTGATAGAAATTTATGCTCCGAATGGAGTACAAGAGCAATTCTATAGGAAATTACATAACATCATTTGTGATATAAAATATGATAATATTTGTATCTTAGGATATTAAAATACAATAAATAAAAAATTAAACTATAAGCATAACAAGATGAAAAAGGAATAAGAAGAATCTTACCAAGATCTTTTTTTTAATAGTAGAGGAATTGAAAATAAAAGACATTTGGAGAGAAAGAAATCAGGGAACAAACCAATATACATATTTTTTGAGTAGACACCAATCATGGTCCAGAATTGATATGGTCTGGATATCAACAGAATTACAATCGGAGGTGAAGGAAGTTGAAATTGACACGAATCTTTCGGTGGATCATAACCCTATGAAAATTAGTTTGATAGGAAGAAAGAAGGAGATAAGATGGACACTAAAAACATTTTGAAAGAGGAAGAATTTAAATTAATGATGGCTAGGCAACTACATCTCTTTTTTAAAGAAAACAAAACAGAAGATACGTCCCTACGAAACCTATGGGACACGGCGAAGGCATATATGAGAGGAGTTGCCATATCTTATATGGCAAAAGAAAAGAAAAGAAAAAAGCAAAGATGGAATTGCCTGGAAGAAGAATACAAAAGATTGGAGGTGAAGTTACAAGAAGAGCCGCAAAAAAGAAATATAAAACAACAAATGGATTTAATTAAACATAAACTGAGTTTGCTTGAGAAAAAGGACTTGGCACAACATATAAAAAGGACAAACCAATTTTTTTTTTGAGAATGCTAACAAGCCAGGGAAATTGTTAGCATAAAAACTGAAAAAACAGACAGAGAAGAGATGGATTAATAAATTACAAGATGAAGAGGGGAACATATGTTACCAAAATGAAGAGAAGAAAAATATAACCCAGGAGTTTTATGAGAAACTACATAAAGAGACTGGTAGCTATGCAGAAGGGAAAATATTACAATGTCTTGAGAAAGCAAAGTTGCCAAAAATCCAGGAAGAAATTAAAAATATGTTAAATGAAGTAATAATGATTTCTGAATTAATAGAGGTGATCCAAAAACAGGAAAATAATAAGACGCCAGGCCCTGATGGATTACCAATAGAACTATATAAACAATTGCAAGATAGATTAGGACAAGTCTTACTTGAAGTATATAACGCAGTGTTAGGAGAAGCGAAGATACCACCATCGTGGGAGGAGGCAAATATTGCATTGATATCAAAAGAGAACTCTGATAGGATGCTAATTAAAAATTACAGGTCTATATCTCTTCTAAACATAGTTTACAAGATATTTACATCAATAATAGCTGAACGTCTAAAAAGATTCCTAAATGAGTTTATACATATTGACCAAAATGGTTTCTTACCAAAAAGACAAATTAAAAATAACGTAAGAACAATATTAGAATATTATGAGATACACAATGGTAAACATTGCTGTTTTTAGATGCCCAAAAAGCATTTGACAACGTTAAATGGGAATTTATGCTACAACAATTAAAATACATGTAATTTGACGATAAATTTTTAAATATGTTTCCGGCGATATATTCTAAGCAAAAAGCCAAAGTGAATGGAGAGGTGACAAAAAAACTTTAAAATTCAGAAGGGTACTAGACAAGGGTGTCCATTATTGTTCATATTAACTCTGGAAGTGTTAACGAGGATAGTTCAGAAAAAAAAGCAAATTAAAGGTCTGGAAATTAGGAAAGAAGTTTACAAATTGCAAGCCTTCACAGACGATCTAGTTTTTATTCTTGAGGAACCACTACAATCGGGGTTGAAGCTCATGGAGATATTAGAAGAATTTGGAGAGATAGCTGGATTGAAAATTAACAAGGACAAAACTAAAATGATTGTTAAAAATATGATGAACAAACAGAAGGAGGAGATGGTCAAGGGAATAAATATACAGATAGTGAAGAAAATGAAATATTTAGGAATTTATAGAACTGCAAGATGCACATCAATTAAAGAAGACAATTATGCTAAATTAACAAACTGTATAAAAGGAGATTTGGAGAGATGGAGAAATTTGAGGCTTTCTTTAATGGGAAGAATAGCGGCGATCAAGATGGATATTTTACCAAAATTACTCTTCTTGTTTCAAAATATTCCTATAAAATTAGACAAAAAGTATTTTAGAAATTTGAATAAAATGACATTGGAATTTATCTGGCAAGGGAAGAAACCAATGATTAAACTTAAACTTTTGCAAGAAGTAAAAGAAAGAGGAGGGTTTGGCATACCAGATTGGGAATTATATCATCAAGCAGCAATGCTCACCTAGGTAAAAGAATGGATAAATTTAAACAACAAAAGATTGTTAACACTAGAGGGCCATGATTTACATTTAGGATGGCACACATTTTTGTGTGTATAGCAATAGCAATAGCACTTTACTTATATACCGCTTCATAGTGTTTTACAGCACTCTCTAAGCGGTTTACAGAGTTCAGCATATTGCCCCCAACAATCTGGGTCCTCATTTTACCCACCTTGGAAGGATGGAAGGCTGAGTCAACCTTGAGCCTAGTGAGATTTGAATAGCTGAACTGCTAGACTAGCAATCAGCTGAAGGTCGCAATGCTGCTTTTAACCACTGCGCTATCTCAGCTCCTGTCTACAGTTGACCTCACCCCATTCCTAGGAAACAAGTAGCACACCGATATTTTCAGAGACACTTTATAAGACAGGCTTTATTGGAGATATGGAATACATTCAAACAGCAGAACTAAAGGAAGGTTCCGATTTGGTTATCCACTTTAGAAGCGTTAGTGCATCCCAATCTTATCAAGCAGGGGAAATATATTACCTACAAGGCAGGGGTGGGTTCTACTTACCTTCCCCACTGGTTCGCATCACGAACTAGTACCACTCAATAAAGCCTTGGTCAGACCACACCTAGAGTACTACATCCAGTTTTGGTCACCACACTACAAAAAAGACATTGAAACCCTAGAGAAAGTGCAGAAGAGAGCAACCAGGATGATAAAGGGTCTGGAAAATAAAACATACAAAGAGCGGCTGCAGGAACTGAGCTTGGACAGTCTGGCGAAGAGAAGGACCAGGGGTGACATGATAGCAGTGTTCCAATACTTGAGGGGATGCCACAGAGAGGAGGGGGTCAGGCTGTTCTCTATGGCACCAGAAAGCCAAACAAGGAATAATGGATGGAAGCTGACCAAGGAGAGATTCAACCTGGAAGTGAGAAGAAACTTTCTGACAGTGAGAGCGATCAACCAGTGGAACAGCTTGCCAGCAGAGGTTGTGAGAGCCCCAACGCTTGCGACCTTCAAGGGGAGACTGGACTGCCATCTGTCTCAAATGGTGTAGGAACTCCTGCTTGAGCAGGGGGTTGGACTAGATGACCTACAAGGTCCCTTCCAACTCTAATAATAAATCAAATCGCAATGGAAGTGCACATTCAAACCTTTCCCTGAAAATAATCCTCTGTGCATGCTCAGTACTTAAAAAAAGCCCTTCCATGTTACAAACGAGGCAAGGAGCATGGAAAAACAGCTGTGGAGTGACAATTCAATCTGCCACCCCTGATCACCTGGGCTTCGGACGCAGAGATAAAGGTCAGTATAACCCAGGGGTGGGTGGGCAGGTGGCCCACTTTCATGGATAAAGAGAACCAGTTTATTTATTTATTTATTTATTTGGTGTTTCTTATATGCCGCCCAACTCCTGGAGGACTCCGGGCGGCGTACAACAGAAAAAATACAAGAAACCAATATAAATAAGCATTAAAACAGATATAAAAATTAAAACCGTAATCTTAAAAGCATCTAATATCCATTCAACTTCATACATACTTGGGGGTGAGCTCAAATGGATTACGCTCTACCCCCTGCCTGCAGGAAAAGCCATGTCTTAACAGCTTTCCGGAAGGCCAGCAGGGTGGGGATAGTTCGGGTCTCTGGGGGAAGTTGGTTCCAGAGCACGGGGCCTGCCACAGAGAAGTTCACTCTCAGCTTGGAGTCAGAGCTACCGGTTCTAAAGAACCGGTCCGAACCAGCAGCAATCCACCACTGCTACAAGGATATAATAAATGAAGAAGGGGGATTAAAATTGAGGCAAGAACTAAAATAACAAGGGATAGAACTGGATTGGTGGTCCTATTTACAAATCCAATCACGTGACTTGAAAGATATGAAAAAGTGGGGTATTAATAGGGAGTTAATGACAATAGATTAGATCTTTCTGGGGAGAAATGATAAATTGGTAAAGAAAATTTATAAATTTTTATTGGACTATAAGATGGAGGAAGAGCAGGTTAAGGAAACAATGGTGGTATGGGCAATTTTTGGGGGGGTATAATATACAAGTGGAAAATGGCAAGAATTATGGGAAAGAAATAGGAAAATAACATTGGCAATACTGTACAAAGAGAATTTATATAAGATGTTCTATAGGTGGCACCTTCCGCAAGCAAGATTGGCAAAAATGTTTAGAAATTTATCATCAAAATGTTGGAAATGCAATCAAGAACCAGGCACATATTATCATATGTGGTGGTCATGTAAAAAAGCAAAGTAATATTGGCAAAAAATTCAAGTATGGCTGGTAGAGTTAATTGGACAGAAAATAGAATTCAAACCAGAACTGTTATTATTGGGAATTTTAGATGAGAAATATAGCAAAGGGCTAATCTATTTAATAATATATATTATAACAGCAGCAAGAATGGCTTTTGCTCAAAACTGGAAAAATAGAGAGATACCCCTAGAAAATGAAGTGATTAAGAAAATTCTGATTTGTGCTGAAATGGATAGATTGACTTTGGAATTGAAAAACAAAGGTGAGACAGAATATTACGAGACTTGGAATAAATTTTATCAATGGTTGGAACGAAAAGGAGGGACTCAAAACAAGAAGTAACTAGGATTTATGGAATGGAGAATTAAAGTTATGTATGTTATTACAATAGAATGAAATTGGATAAGACAGATTTAAAATGATTATGGATAGAAGTACGATGTCTTTATATATGTAAATACTGAATAGACCAAATGTATATCAGTAGTAAGATATCAGTAGTAAGGTATACATGATACTTATCTTATAATATAGTATGTATGGCAAAGATAATTGCCTGGATGGTTGATTAGTTTCCATCCATTGCTTCTTGTCCTACCTTCAGGTGCTTTGGAGAATAGGTTGACCCCCTCTTCTTTGTGGCAGACCCTTAGATACTGGTGGAACACTGCTATCATGTCACCCTTAGTCCTCCTTTTCATTAAACTAGGCATACCCAATTACATGATATAATGCTGGTATAATTCAAGAATGCCCTGTTAGTTTCAGGTGCTCTACAGTCACAGAGACTCATAGTATTTGTGATCTCTGTTGGCATCCTTAGGTTTTCCATTTTTCCTCCTTTAATTTACTGTTCTTGTTTTGTTCTTTACATGATGGATGAAGTTCCACTGATATGAGGAAGATCACAAGAGAATATCGAAACAATATCAGAGGAGAATATTGAAACATTGTGGAATTAACTATAAAGTGATCCTTTCCGATTCAAAAAGTTTTGTCGTAGAAAATTGCATTTCCTAATCATTGCTTAGGGAGACATGCATTTTTATTAAAATGAAAACATTACATTCAAGCAGAGCTCAAACCACAAATGAGATGCAAAGCCTACTGTCTATATCAAGCTTAGCATTTGATTTTAAAAAATGCCATAGAGCTGGACAAAAATGAAGAACTGCCTTTCAGGATTTCCTCAGGAGGCATTTCCTATGATGGTATCAGCTTATTGACTTCCTCATCAAATATATCTTACTAGTAGCTAGATACCCATGCTTCGCTATGAACTGAACTCCTTAGCATGGAGTAGAATGTCTAAACTCCCAGCCTACAGGCCAGATGGGTCACGTGGTGGTCACGCCCACTGGCAGTTGGAACAGAGTTCTTTCCAGGTGGGGAGGGGGAGTAGAACATCTAACTCCTTAGCATCAGAGCTTTTTAATAATAATATAAGAAATAACTAATGATCTGATAGTCATTTGAAAAACCCTTTCTTAGTGAGCACCTAGAAGCCAAGAGGAACACACACACACACACACACACACACACACACACACACACACACACACACATGAAACATATATATATATATATATATATATATATATATATATATATATATATATATATATATATATATATATATATATATATATATATATATATATATATATATATATATATATATATATATATGTGTGTGTTTTCAAACTTGGCAACTGTAAAATATGTGGACTTCAACTCTCTGAATTCCCCTGCCAGCATAATTCTGTCCATAGCGAGGGAACCATATATTCAATCTCAATGCCTCAGTGTGGCAGAATACTTTAAACCTATAAATTAATTTCAATTTTAGTAATACAACGAATTCAGCATATTTTAAAATTGAATTTCACAAAATTTTATAATGTTTGATTTTAAGAATTCTCCACTGTATTTTAGCAGTAGGTTTACCTATAGTATTAGATATAACGTTTAGTGAACTATCTAGATTTTGATAAGTAGGCAGTATAAAAATGTTGGGAATAAATAAATAAATACATAATTTTGTAACTTTTATTAAATTTATTTGCCACCTATCTCACAACCTGAGGTGATTCTGTTTATTTATATCTAACTTATCTATGCACAATTAATATACCAAGAAGAAGGAGGAGAATTAATACTATCTAGGCTCAGCCCTGAAGATCTAGATTAACCTGTGATATCTGGATGACCATATCACAAAGTGAATCAAGTCTTCAGACTTCATACAGCAGACAAAAATTGAAAACAATCTCTCTCATAAACTTGCAGGCATACATAAATTGCTCTCCAGAGTATAAAAGTTGTAGCCGTATCATATTTTTAAATTTCCTCCTCCATTTTCATTTTTTTAAAATATGCCTGTGTAGTATAATGATATAACAAATGTTAATTAACTGTAACTTGGGAAAAATGTGCTACAAATGTATTTGAGGAAGGAAGGAAGGAAGGAAGGAAGGAAGGAAGGAAGGAAGGAAGGAAGAAGGAAGGAAGGAAGGAAGGAAGGAAGGAAGGAAGGAAGGAAGGAAGGAAGGAAGGAGACAGAATACAGAAAACAAAAATAAGGGAGAATTGCTAATGAAAATCTTCCTTGGTGTCTCTTTGTGTGACTTATTATCTTTTGCAAAATAGATGTTTCTTTGATTTCTTCAGGGCTGGAATGGATCAAGAGGGGACTTTCCAAGTGGACTCATTTATCTCTAGCAGACCAGATGACTTCTACTCTGTGGGACCATCTTTTCTTTCTTTTAAAGCTCAAGACTTCTTCGATTACAATGCCATTTGTAATGTCATGCTTCTCTGACTTTCCATCTGTCTAAACACATGACAAATTAAAGTTTTCATACCCTGCAGTTTGTTCAACAGACTATGTGTCAGTAATCTCCCAATAACTTTCCTCTTGATTCCTTGTGGTTAAGCTAAGAACATACAGAGATAGGGTATAAGCTGTATGAGTTATTTTCAAGAACTTAAGAATTGAGATGGGGGGGGGGCAATCTGAGCTTTTGAAAAACTATACAGAAGTGAAACAAAGTTCAAGTTTTAGAATGGCTCAGTGTTCCTTAATCATGGGTTTCCTGGAAGAAACAAGTTTCTTGGTATTAACTGGTGAATCAAATAAGTTGAATAATTATATATTTATTCATCAAATGTTCGTGAAATAAATAGTTATTTCCCTCCTTTTTCTTTGGAATACATCTAAAGAATGTATTTTAGTTATTTTATTAATGTCAACTCATCTGAGCTGTCATTTTCCTAATACCAAATCCAGACTTTCTACTTATGTTCCCCTTTTATTGCCTTCCTTCCTTCCTTCCTTCCTTCCTTCCTTCCTTCCTTCCTTCCTTCCTTCCTTCCTTCCTTCCTTCCTTCCTTCCTTCCTTCTTTCTTTCACAGATGCTGTCCTATATTTGTTTTTTCTTGTTTTCAGATTCTAACTGTTTTTGTATAGACATATTCTAACAGATTAAGAGTTGGAAGGGACCTTTCAGGTCATCTAGTCCAACCCCCTGCCCAAGCAGGAGACCCTACAACTGCCTCTACCTAGGATCGAACTCACAACCTCCTGATTGGGAGGCAAGAACTCCACTTCTAGGCCACAGCAGCAGACAATTTAACAATATTCTGTTCTCTTCCTTTTTTTTACTTTGTTTGCAGTCATGTTTTTAATATCTCCTTTTAAGAACTCCTTTTAATATCCAAACTGAGCTTCTTTCCCCTTTAACATCTGCCATGGAGAAGATCCTATTTATTACAGCAGCAAACTAATTAAAATCTGCTTTCTCACTTATATCTGACTATAGTCAGATTTAGTTCCCCTAAGATCAAAGACTACAGTATTATAAGGTTACATTCCCTCACCATTACTGCTATTTCTATTTCTCCAATTAACCATTCCCCATTGAGTCATATTATATTAAGGATAGTTGCTTATCTTATGCCAATATGATATGAAATCCAGAGTTTGTCCTTCCTTCCTTCCTTCCTTCCTTCCTTCCTTCCTTCCTTCCTTCCTTCCTTCCTTCCTTCCTTCCTTCCTTCCTTCTTTCTTTCTTTCTTTCTCTTTCCCTACCTTCTTTAGGTTAATATTCTGAATTTTATAAACATCTGTCAACTTTAAATGCTTAATTTTTCATTTACCTAAGTAATGATGGGAAAGAGTTTAAACTGTTTTGCTTCTATTTGATTCTAAACGTTACTTTCACAGTTTACTCAAATGAGTATAAAATGATAACAAACCATCAAGTGAGAAAAGTTTGTGCATAGTCTGTTTAGCAAGAAATCAGTTTACTTAGATCTTCATGTGTGGGCCTGATCTTTCTCACCCGACAGAATATCTGTAAAAATTATCATGTAACAAATATAAAATAATTGTGGGAATACAGAGATGAAAAAGTAGACAAGAATGAGCTTGTTTAAATATTACAGGATTTCAAGATACAAACTAATAAAGCCTTGGCTCATGACACACCAAATATAACTGGTTGAAAAGAAAACAGTGTATTTATTTATTTATTTATTTATTTATTTATTTATTTATTTATTTATTTATTTATTTATTTATTTATTTATTTATTTATTTATTTATTTATTTATTTATTTATTTATTTATTTATTTATTTATTTATTTGTGAGACTTATATACCGCCTCAAAGTGCAAGCACTCTCTAAGCGGTTTACACCAGTAAGCAATGTATATTTATATTGCCCCCAACAATCTGGGTCCTCATTTTACCTACCTCGGAAGGATGGAAGGCTGAGTCAACCTTGAGCCGGTGAGATTTGAACTGCTGAACTGCTGATCACAGTCAGCTAAAGTAGCCTGCAGTACTACACTCTAAGTGCTGCGCCACCTCGGCTCCATTGATGTGACAATACCAAGAGATAGTAGAATAGAAGACAAAGGATTGGAGAAATTCACAAAGTATCAAGATCTGAAAATTGAAATTAAAAGTTTGTGGCATAAACTGACCCTGTTGGTCCCACTGTTTTTTGGCACACTGAGTGCCATAACAAAAAATATTGAATGGTATTAAGAAAATCTGTGCTTTGACAAAATTTCCATCTCTCAATTACAAAAAAGCCATGCTCCTTGGATCCACACATGTACTAGGCCAATACATTTCAGCATCCTAGGTTCTTGGGAAGAACACAATGCGTATGAAAAACAACTCTGGAAAGATCTGGCAGCTGTGATTTCACATTTTTATATATATTGTATATAATAATTTATTCAGCAAGAGTTGCAGGCCAATTGGCAAAAGAAAGCTCAGGACTGTATAGGTTAGAAACATGAAGAAGAGGCCTTCATCCTTCAGTGGATAGACAATGGCTAAAATGATGATGATTTATTTATTTATTTATTTTGTGAGATTTATATACCGCCTTACAGTGCAAGCACTCTCTAAGTGGTTTACACCAGTAAGCAATGTATATTTACATTGCCCCCAACAATCTGGGTCCTCATTTTACCTACCTCGGAAGGATGGAAGGCTGAGTCAACCTTGAGCCGGTGAGATTTGAACCGCTGACCTGCGGATCAGTGTCAGCTAAAGTGGCCTGCAGTACCTGCCTCTAACCGCTGCGCCACCTCGGCTCTTTATGAGTAATTTATTAAATTTATGTACCATCTGATTCCCAGCAAATTTGGGTGAGACATTGTTAAAAACATTTGAAACAAGGAATATGAAAACCAAAACAAAAGACAGCAGACATAGCAGAGAAAACAAACCCTGATGGGAACAAGGAAATGAAGAAAGGAGCATCACTTGTACTTGTCAAAAGACCTATGGAAAGGGCCACATCTTCAGGACCCTTCAAAATGCCTGTAATGATTCATTGTTGCTTCTATTTGGCTTTCTTCTAGAACTGGCTTACTAATTAGAGAGCAACTTGTTTTGTTATTGATCACCAAACCCATCTGAGTCTTTGTTAGCTTAGCCCCCATCTTAATGCAAATATAATCCGTCAAGCTCAATGGTGCAATTTGTGAGATGAGGTTTTCTACAATAAGCAAGAGGAACATGCCTTTTTCAAAAAAAAAATGTCCAGTTACAGCAATTTCAAAACAAAACAAAAACAAAACTTAGAGATATGCAAGAGTTTATGGAGAATGTGAAAGACTGAATGCAGCAATCACACATTTTCCACTAGAGAGAAATATTTGCTTAATGCCTCTGTAAGAATTTAAAGTCCAGATCAGCTCTTCTCTTGTCACAACTCTAGTTTTATATGATCATTAAAACTGAAAGGACAATAGACAACACCTTTTTTAAAAAAAATGTGAGCAAAAATTGAGTCTGGAAATTGAAAGCTATTAAGCCTTTCTTCGGAGTTTGACAATTTAGGGGACCTCTAAGTAAAGATTTAGAGAGGAGGGGAAAAACAAGAACATGCTATAAGATAAAAACCTGTTGAGAATCTGAAAAAGATATTGTGTCTGTTTTCAATTATAGTTGCTTCAAGGAGAATATAATGTTCACAAAAGAACAGAACAATATCATTTCTTTATAAAAGCTAAAATCTAGGCATCCAGAAAAATAGTCCTATCATTTATTTGTTCACAAGTTAGCTCTATTAAATTCAACAACATTCAGGTAAATGAAGATAAGATTGGAGTTTATATAACCTCTACAGGGGATGAAAGTTTAGAGAAGATGTTTCAAACACTTACGGTAAGTATTTATGGAAGAGAGTCACACTGTTGAGAAGAAGCATATACAGAATTTACAAAACTCACTGTTTCCCTCAAAAGCTATCTGATTTCATCTGGTAATGTGGATTAAAAAATGGAATGAGTCAGAGTTTTTATCAATGAAATTATTCTGCATCTTTACTCAAGAGTTTTCTAAACTTTTGACTTATTGTTAAGATATGTCTTAACAATAACTTTCTTAACTACTTCAGCTTCAACCACAACAATACACGAGCACACAACAGATACAAACTCAAAGTGAACCGCTCCAAACTTGACTGTAGAAAATACGACTTTAGTAACAGAGTGGTAAATGCCTGGAACTCACTACCTGACATTGTGGTTTCATCACCAAACCCCCAAAACTTTACCTTTAGACTGTCCACTGTTGATCTCATCCGATTCCTAAGAGGTCAGTAAGGGGCGTGCATAAGTGCACCAGCGTGCCTACCGTCCCTGTCCTAATGTTCCCTCTTATCAGTACTCATCTTATGTATATAAACAATGTTATATCTATGTATATTACCAACACGTACTTGACAAAAATAAATAAATAAATACATAAAATAAAATGTCATATTAAGACTGGAAGAATGGAGCAGACATAGTGAAGTCTGCTAATGCCTAACATCTTTGAAGAGGCCCAAATTCATTGCTTGAAGTTTCCAGGACTTACTACTGCTATCACAAGCTCTTCTGCTTTCTTTGAAAATGCAAATAATAGGAAGAATGAGATCACTTGTAATGGCTTGTTGTTGTCTCTAGATAGTTGTACCGACTGACCTAGAAAAGAGCAAATAAATGAAGGAACAAATGGAGATGAGGTGACTCCATTAGAATGAATGTGTTATTAAGATAAATTAATTGCCCAAGGACCCATTCCTGAGCTAAAAGTAAAGTAAAACTTGCAGCTGACACTGAACTGGCAATTAAAAATAAAATAAAAGCAAACCCAAACTGGAAGCTACAGTAGTATTAAACTACTTATCCTCAAAAATTTATAGTTTGATACCATAAAAATACTGAATTTAAGGTGTCACAAGACTCTTTCCTCTATGTGCTACAACAGATTGTCATGCATGTACATCAATGGAACTAATATTGGGATATCATGACACCTGTTGCATCATGTTGGCATTATCATGGTTGGAATACCATGGTGAGAATCCTGACCTTTCTTTCATTGGGAGTCCCTGCGCTCAGTCATTCAAGTCCTGGCCATCAGATGCCTGGACTATTGCAATGCACACTACATGGGGCTACCCTCGAAGACTTTTGGAAGCTACAACTGGTGAGGAACTGGGTATGTCTAGTTTAATGAAAAGAAGGACCAGGGGAGACATGATAGCAGTGTTCCAATATCTCAGCGGTTGCCACAAAGAAGAGGGAGTCAAACTATTCTACAAAGCACCTGAGGGTAGAACAAGAAGCAATGGGTGGAAACTAAACAAGGAGAGAAGCAACTTAGAACTAAGGAGAAATTTCCTGACAGTTAGAACAATTAATCCGTGGAACAGCCTGCCTCCAGAAGTTGTGAATGCTCCAACACTGGAAGTTTTTAAGAAGATGTTGGATAACCATTTGTCTGAAGTAGTGTAGGGTTTCCTGCCTAGGCAGGGGGTTGGACTAGAAGACCTCCAAGGTCCCTTCCAACTCTGTTGCTATTATTATTAAGAATGCAATGGTACAGACAGTTCTTGGGGCCCCTAGGATAGCCCTTGTTACATCATTGTTCTGCAAACTGCATGGGTTGCTGATTTGTTTCCAGGTGCAATTCAAGGTATTGGTTATCACCATTAAAGCCCTTCATGGCAAACCGCGGCTGTGGTGCTTCGGGAAGGCGGGTGTTTGGGGGGGATGCATCTATCTATCTATCTATCTATCTATCTATCTATCTATCTATCTATCTATCTATCTATCTATCTATCTATCTATCTATCTATCTATCTATCTACCTACCTACCTACCTACCTACCTACCTATCTATCTATCTTCTCTCTCTCTCCCTCTCATCTCTCCCTTTCCATCTCTTTATATATCTCTCTCCATCCATATCTATCTACCTATCATCTACCTATCATCTATCTATCTATCTATCTATCTATCTATCTATCTATCTATCTATCTATCTATCTATCTATCTATCTATCATCTATCTTCTCTCTCCTCTCTCTCTCCCTCTCATCTCTCCCTTTCCATCTCTTTATCTCTCTCTCTCCATCCATATCTATCTACCTATCATCTACCTATCATCTATCTATCTATCTATCTATCTATCTATCTATCTATCTATCTATCTATCTATCTATCTATCTATCTATCTATCTATCATCTATCTTCTCTCTCTTTCCCTCTCATCTCTCCTTTTCCATCTCTCTCTCTCTCTCTCTCCCTCCCTCCCTCCCTCCCTCTCTCCCTCCCTCTCCCTCTCTCTCTCTCTCTCTCTCTCTCTCTCTCTCTCTCTTTGGTGGCTGTGGCGGAGGCTGGGGGCTGGAGGCTCCTCCCCCCCACAGCTCTCCCCTTGGCAGCAGAATCACTAACAGGGCAAAAGGGAACCATGTGAGCAGCAGCCCTGACTCACAAAAAACTTCCCACCGCTATACTCCGGAGCCTCACCGGGAAACCCAGACAGGAACTCCTACAGCCTCCTCAAGCAGCGAAGCACAATGGAGCCAAGATCATGTGAGCGGAAGACCCGACTCACAGCTGAGCAGCTCTTGCAAGTAGTTCCAAAGGCTTGCCGGAGACCTGGACAACCACTCTCGACAAGCCGGTGGGAGGGTCGGAGTGAAGCAAAGCAAGAGGGGACGCCTTCCGCTCCATCTGCCCTCTCAGGCCCCGAGCATGAGGGGAGTAGGGCGCACTCTCTTCAGTGCTTGTCGTGCATTCTTTTAAAAAATCAGGACTTTTTAGAAACGCTGCGGGACGCATGACAAATGTTTAAAAAGCGGGACTGTCCTGCCAAAAGCGGGACGTCTGGTCACCTTACTCATGTATGCCACCTTTAGTGTTTAGAAATAATGTTTGCATATTGAACCACCACCATTTTACTATTACACACTTTTTTTTACTGTCTGGAACCACCCACTTGGGAAGGACCAAATCCACCCGAAGTCCCAATCCTTTGAAGAAGTCCACTGAAAAGTCTTGTAGATCCAGGAGGCTCATTCTCTCTTCATAGTATACTGTGTGTGATGATCATGATGCTATCTGTTCAATCATGTTTGTTTCCTAATGATTCTATGGACCAGCTCTCTCCGCACTTTGCCAGTTTTGAACTTGTATGGCTTCTTTCAGTTGTTTATTGCTCCGGCTGGTGTCAACTTGTTGATTTCTACCCAGCACTTGGCAGCCTAATTTCCTTTTATCTCTGACCATTCTAAGCAACACTAACTTTTCTAGCAAATTTGAATACATGACATGGTTGAAATAATTAAGGCAGAATGTTATGATTTTGCCTTCCAGTGATATGCCTGCTTTTATATGGTCCAGTACAGGAGCCTTCTCCAACACCACAGTTTGAATGAGTTTATTTTCCTCCTGTCTAGCTTTTAAATGGTCTAACATAGTACTCTGTATATAAGACTATCTTTATAATTAATTAATTAATTAATTAATAATTAATTAAAATTGGAATAAATAAACACTACATAATGAATGAAGGAATTAATTAATTAATTAATTAATTCCTTCATTCATTATGTAGTGTTTATTTATTCCAATTTTTAAATCAACATTTTAGACAACTGGGAAGACAAAAAATTATAGTTATATATATGGTATAAATACAACTAATTGATTAAGGCTAAATTTATAATGGGCAGGAAGGATCATACTTATTGTAACGTCGCATTGTTCGAGTGAATGCCAGAAAAAATTATTCTTCTCTTCTTGAAAACTACAAGGATGCATCTATGTAGTGACTGGGACTTGTACTCTATTCAAAGGAAAAATTACTTTAAACATAACCCAGTCCTGTAATTTAGATACATGTCTGTTAAACTATTGGATAAAGGAAATGTACCATTACATAAATTTGAAAAATCAATCCACTAAATACTTTTCACCCCTATATTTGCTGAATTTAGCTTTCAGGATTTTATATACACTCAGGAAATAGAATATAGCAATAACCAATTGATTTTTTTTTAGAAAAGAGTCCAAATGGGCCTGAGGCATACAAGAGCCTGTATATAGTAGCCCAAGGCATATCTATGACTTGGTCCCAAGATTATGACTTCAGCATCCCTTTATAACAAAAACAAAAGGAGGAAAAGGTCATGCTGGGGGGGAAAAGGATCGAAGTCTTTTCATAACTCCATCTTTTTAATATATTCATAACCAGGTGCTATTTAAATATAGTAGAATCCCACCTTTTAGTATTCCTGGACCATATGGGCAGTAACCTGGCAATTATAGGATTTACAATACCCATAGATGTGGAGAAAATAGGAAAATGTATCAGGAACCATATGAAAACATCTGCACCTGGAGAGAGAGGGGGGAGAGGGAGGGAGAGAGGGAGTGGGAGAGTGAGAGGCAGAGGAAGAGGGAGAGGGAGAGGGAGAGGGAGGGAGGGAGAGAGAGAGAGAGAGAGAGAGAGAGAGAGAGAGAGAGAGAGAGAGAGAGAGAGAGAGAGAGAGAGAGAGAGAATGGATTCCACACCTTAGCACAGATGATTGTCAACTTTATTGCACTACATTAAATAACAAGCACAAGAGTTGTTTGCTCTTATTAGCCCATTCAATGAATGAATGAAAATAGGAAAATGTATCAGGAACCATATGAAAACATCTGCACCTGGAGAGAGAGGGGGGAGGGGAGAGAGAGAGAGAGAGAGAGGGAGGGAGGGAGGGAGGGAGGGAGGGAGAGAGAGAGAGAGAGAGAGAGAGAGAGAGAGAGAGAGAGAGAGAGAGAGAGAGAGAGAGAGAGAGAGAGAGAGAGAATGGATTCCACACCTTAGCACAGATGAATGAGGAAGAAGTCTAATCATTGTCAACTTTATTGCACTACATTAAATAACAAGCACAAGAGTTGTTTGCTCTTATTAGCCCATTCAATGAATGAATTAAATTCTGGGCAACATTCTCTTTTTCTTTCCTTGAATTTTCTGTGCTCCTGTCATTGACATTGGTTAAGCTCTGATGATACTGTGTCTGTTAGGAGCAAATTATAATTGGCTTCTAGACTCTTCAAATAGGTTGATGGCTTAGGCTTATTATTCAAGTGGGCCTATAGCTCTTATCTTTGTTGGACCTAAATGTTATCGGTTTCCCCAAGTGTATGCTTTTTCATTTTTGGTCTAAGACCATTAACACGATGTCTCTTTAATTGTTGGCAAATAATTTCATTGATCCAGGTTTAATTAATACTCTCTGTAGGATATTCTTCCAAAACAGCATTGGTTCAGATTATTTCTGATTTGTTGGTGGTTAAAGAAAACCATAAATCAACAAACGTAATCAAAAGTGTGAGATTTGGGAGTTCTTGTCAATGAGAAATCTCCTCTAAAGCCTTTCGTTTAATCAAACAACAGAAACTTGCACTTTCTATTTTCTGAATATTTGGGGAATCCCATGATTCCTTAATGTTGAAATATCAAAATAGTTCATGCCTTGGTCATGTTTCTATGGGGCTTCCTCTGCAGAGTCTTTCTGACTTTGCCCTCTGAACAGCTTGGCTTGTGGGTGCACCAACACTGGAGGCTTTTTAAGAAGAGACTGGACAATCATTTGTCTAAAATGTTATAGGGTCTCCTGCTTGAGCAGGGGGTTAGACTAGAAGACCTCCAAGGTCCCTTCCAAACCTGTTATTCTTTTCTTCATGATGAAATAATCATT
The DNA here is from genome assembly GCA_023053685.1 of Diadophis punctatus similis. NCBI lineage: Eukaryota > Metazoa > Chordata > Lepidosauria > Squamata > Dipsadidae > Diadophis > Diadophis punctatus. The sequence continues at coordinate 60,917,743 of JALIGW010000005.1, forward strand.
TAATCAGGGGTCTCCAACCTTGGTAACTTTAAGACTTGTGGACTTCAATTCCTAGAATTCCTCAGCCAGCAAAGCTGGCTGAGGAACTCTGGAAGTTGAAGTCCACAAGTCTTAAAGTTGCCAAGGTTGGAGACCCCTGAATTAGACTATATTATTTTGCTGTGATTACAATCTCTCTTTCTCTTGTTTTTCTGGGTTCCCTTCCTTTGCAACTTTCTTATCCATCCTAGATCTCCCACATAAAAGCTGGGATTGAAATTTTGGAGTTATTTCTAAAAATAGAAAAGGAGAAACACAACAAAACAAATCTTGCATAGCTTTTGATAACTCAAATAGCAACAGAAACACTTTCAGCCAATTTGAAATACTCCTACCGAGTATATGTGAAGCTATTTCAGTTATGTTCTATCTTCCCACATCTTCCCATTGTGTTTTGTGGGCTGACATAATCTTAAAAGCTGTTTCAGTTTAAATTTGGTCTGTAATTTCAGTTTTAAAAACTCAGAGAGAAAAAGCTCAGGGTTGCTATCAGCTATGAAATTATACAATCTTTAGTTTAAATTCATTAAATAGTTATGTGGAAAGGGGAACAAGCCATCTGTAATAAACTGAAATTGCTGACACAGTCCTCATAATAGGTTCTTTCCCAGAGGTTTTTATTACAGTTATATAAGAAACCATTGACTTATGAAGTTCAGAGGAACTTTCAAAATAGATCTCCCTTGTTTTCTGTCTTCACTGTTATATTCTTTGAATGATGAAACAAGGAAAAGAAAAGAAAAAGTGCACAGTAATTAGAGCTGTGACGTTACAGGAAAATATACCCAGGGACTCTACTTCAATTTTTGAAATACAAAAACACCAAAAACTTGATAATACTTTTAATACTGAGCCGAGGTGGCGCAGCAGTTAGAGTGCAGTACGGTAGGCTACATTAGCTGACTGTGATCAGCAGGTCTGCTGTTCAAATCTCACTGGCTCAGGGTTGACTCAGCCTTCCATCCTTCCGAGGTAGGTAAAATGAGGACCCAGATTGTTGGGGGCAATATAAATATACATTGCTTAATGGTGTAAACCGCTTAGAGAGTGCTTGCACTATGAGGCGGTATATAAGTCTCACAAATAAATAAATAAATAAATAAATAAATAAATAAATAAATAAATAAATAAATAAATAAATAAGTAAGTAAGTAAGTAAGTAAGTAAGTAAGTAAGTAAGTAAGTAAGTAAGTAAGTAAGTAAATAAATAAATAAATAAATAAATAAATAAATAAATAAATAAATAAATAAATAAATAAATAAATAAATAAATAAATAAATAAATAAATAAATAAATAAATAAAAAACAAAGTACAGGGATAGCATTGACTGTTGTGATACCACAGACTTGCAGATCTTTTTTCCATTAATGATGATGCATTTAATGCCTTAACTATACCATTAATTTGACTGTTATTTTTTCAGTCTTGATTTTCGGAAGGAAGGAAGGGAGGGAGGGAGGGAGGGAGGGAGGGAGGGAGGGAGGAAGGAAGGAAGGAAGGAAGGAAATTATTCTTTAAGAATATTACTATGGTTTGCAATATCTGTACTATGTACAACACTGCTTGAAATATAAGAATTGAAGATTGTGATCTTACCATATTGAATGATCCAAATCCAATATAATAAGAGAAGGAGGAGGAGGAGGAGGAGGAGGAGGAGGAGGAGGAGGAGGAGGATATTCCTCTTTACTTCCTTATTTCCTTTAACAGCAATTTCAGGGTAGGCTTGATATATTTCTTCTCCCTCCCCCCCACCTTGATGAACAGAGTTCTAGGTACCCAGGACCACAGAAAATCAAGTTCTCCAGGATAGCTTCATACAGAAATAGTATTTTGTAAAATTTACATTGCTCAGAGACCCAGTTGCCGGATGTCATTTTTATTACTGCCATTGCTTCAAGGCCAGCAGAGCAGAATGCAGAGGCCTTCTGGACAGAGTTAGGAAGAAATTTAATGTTTAACACTTTTTTTGATTTATATCAAAAAATATAAATCAAATATATACTCAAGGCATCTAACCATAAATAATTTGTAAAAAAGGAAAACCAAAAATCAAAACGACAGACATTAAAATCCATGCCCACCACAGATAAAAATGCTGGCAAAAGAGATGTGCCATGGTTCTCATTCTAGAGAGAGAGGGGGGGGGGGGGCAAACACAGCTCCCAAATAAGTCTATTCTTCAAAATTGCAAAACAAAATGTTTCTCCCACATGTGATAAGCAAGAATTTGACAGCAGTGTCAAATTTAAGACCATTTAAGAAGGTTTCCTGCAGATCCTTGCCTGTCATATAGATTCTTAATGGGAGGGGGGGAATAGGAAAGATAACTGAACTCATACTGGCTTGCAATACGAGTCTCAAAAGTGCAATGCCAATTTATGCTGAAAGATGTTTACCTATTCTGATAAAGAATCTATTGTTATGGAATTTCATGCCGGTTCTGTCTTCAAGTTAGATTTCTTCTTAGAAATTAGATCCAAAATGTATTTGGGATGGGCATATCTATTTGTACCCATAATCTGTTAAAAAAATAGGTGGATTGAATTAAAGAAAGAAATAGCTGCAAAATCCAAGCACCTTGGGAATTTTTCAAATTTTTCAAATATGAATTTATTTAAGGGGGAAAATGATAATGTTTCCATCTGCTAAAGTTTGTTTCTGAAATTTGTTCTAAGAAGGACTTTTGACAGGATCCTCTTGCTCTTGTTGTCCACCTTTCCAGATTGTATTCTAATTTCAAAGCAAATTTGGACTATGTGTGTCTAATTCAGTCCTTCTCAAATAGTGGGGTGTGCCCCCCTGGGGGGCTTGGAGCAATGCCGGGGGGGCATGTGTGACCCCGGGGAACATGTGTGGTCCCTCTCGATCGAGTCCCCTGGATGGGGAGTGTTTTCCCAGTTGCACGCTGCTCCGAACCTGGAAGAGAAGGCAGCCAGGCAGGGCGGCTGCGTTTGTACTTGTTGTTCTCGGCGGGCAACATGGTAGCCATGAACGGCGTGGTGAACCTGCTGCTGGACAAGGAGGAGCATCCTCTGCAGCTGGGCGAAAGCTTCGAATGGCACCCTAAAGCCTCCTTCCACACCATTCGCTGTGAGTGCCCGGCAAAGGCAGTGCTTATGTGCCAGGCCGGCGACCCCAAAACATTGGCTTGATTAAGCTGGCCTGGCCCCATGCCAAAAGAGGACCCTAACCACGGTAGCCTATGCCTGCCTAACTGAAAACAGGTTCCACTGAGTTCAGTGTGACTTACTCCCAGGTAAGTGGGTAGAGCAGCCTTCCCCAGCCAATAGTTTGCTTGCATCTTATAATAAGTAAAATAATAAATATTAACACTAAAATTCCATTGGGACCTAATTGGAGAGTTGGGGCGCGCGCGAAATGTTTACTTCTTCCTGGGGGGGGGGGGCGTAACAGAAAATAATTGAGAAGCACTGGTCTAATTTGTCTTATCCTGTTTGAAACCACACTGCAAAATTCCAGTTGTGCTTGGTCTTGCCAGAGTTATTTTGCACTATAAATGACAGCATCATGACAGGTGAAAAGCATACAGTCATTTAGCACTTGCTTGAGTCAATCACGCTTTTGACAGGGAAGGAGAGGAGAGGGATATATTGAGTCAAAAAGTTTGTCTTCTAAACAAACTACATTAGTTATTCTAATCACAGTGACAGAATTGCTGGGATGCTGACTGAACAGAAGGAGCTGCCCCAAAGTACCAAAGCTAAGTCTCAGCCAAATTTCCTATAAAGAATTACAAGAGACCTGGTGAAATTATAAAGGAGCACTGACAAGAAGTTGATATGGTAAGAAACAAAACCAACAACAAAAATGTAGTACAAGGTGACAAGGGAACATGGGAATGTGCCAAGTTGGTAGGGAAGGAGTCTGTCCATCCATATTTCAAGTGTTTATCCTATTCCATTTCTCTATGGTATTCCATTTCTCAACTTTGGGAACTTGAAGATGTGTGGACTTCAATTCCCAGAATCCCATGCTGGCTGAGGAATTCTGGGAATGGAAGTCCACACAGCTTCAAGCTGCCGAGGTTGAGAAACATCACTCTTTAGATTGGAGGGGGCTTTTTGCAAAAATGATAGAGATGACTTTCATTCATCTCGGACTGATCTTGTGCTACGTTTTTTGACTGAACCTGACCTTCTCTGAGAAAATCAGGAAAGTTCGCTACTTAAAAAAAGTTTAAGAGGGGATCTTAAATTTAAATGACCCACTTTCCAAGTTAAATAATAAGGAAAGAAATGTCTGAGGATGTGTACAGCCTACACATCAAATCTTCCCAGAGTGATTAGACCTCTATTTTTGTTGGAATCATGTCCCATAGTTCATAGGACTGTGACAGAAGAAAACTCAGTGAGTTGGAATCAGCTATTTGGGGGCACTCGGTCACAACCCTTGAAGTTTCTTAGAGGATCACTATGCTATCCTACTATCTGTTTCCACCACCTAACCGATATAGCCTCCCCATCATAATTTTATGAGTTTCTTTCCATTGTCACCTTCCACAATTTATTATATTGATAAGAACCATTAAAAAAAATTGCAAAGTGACAATAGCAGATGGTGGCATTTTCCGATCTTTCTAACAAATTACAAGTGTCCTTGTATATTTCACTTAGTCTTGTACTGCAAAGGTAACTGACTCCCCTTTATTACTGATCTTGCTTTGTTCAAAGGAAGAATTTGGTTCTTTTTTCAAAATAAAGAACTTCATACAATAGCATGATGTATCGTGTATGAAGAACACTTGTCGTTTTATACATAGAAAATTTATTCAAGTACTACTAGAAATGCTTCCCAAATTATTCTCCTATATGAATTCTGTAGTTCAGTATGATCTGTCTATTTATAACATGCATATTATATGGAATTAATATAGCAAACATAAGGATCTTCTGTTTTATATGCATTGATAATTCTCAGTTGCATAAGTGCAATTTCAGTTGTTCCCCATCACTTGGGTTAATCCATCTCTTCCTTGTTATTATCTCTTTATGTGATTTGTTTGAAATGAGTACTGTTTCATAAACACAACAGACTGGTCCTCCTCCTCCTCCTCCTCCTCCTCCTCCTCCTCCTCCTTCTCCTCCTCCTCCTCCTCCTCTTCCTCCTCCTCCTCCTCCTCCTCCTCCTCCTCCTCCTCCTCCTCCTCCTCCTCCTCCTCCTCCTCCTCCTCCTCCTCCTCTTCTTCTTCTTCTTCTTCTTCTTCTTCTTCTTCTTCTTCTTCTTCTTCTTCTTCCTCCTCCTCCTCCTCCTTCCCCCCTCCCCTTCTTGTCTTCTCTCCTCTTCATTTCTCTTTCTCTTCCCTTTTCGCCTTCTCTTCCTCCTACTCCTCTTCCACATACCTCCCTCTTTCTCTCTGCCTCCAGAGTTTGATTATTTCATGTATGCACAATAGCTAAACAAAATGATGCAAATCAATTAAATTATAGACTGCTCTGTGCTTCCATATGTTGGTGTAATCTATGTGGAGGTTTCCCTTATGTTGCAAGAGACTAGTCATTTTCATTGCTCTCTTACAAGGTTGCAACTAGATAATATCATTTATTCATATCAGAATCTCAAGGTAACATACAACACTATTTTAACTCTTTCTCCTCATCAGTTTTCATGACATAGATTGTGCTGAACATCGAGTTGCCTGTGGCGAAATGGGCAGCAAACAAGTCTAATAAATAAATAAAATGAAATTGAATGTAGTTTTGAACCTGAATTTCTAATCCCTAGTTGAACATCTTAATCCTTTTGTCGTACTGGTCCAAATCAGCGTTTTCCGACTTTTTGGATGGCATGCTATGAACAATCTCAAAAGAACTGTAGACAGTCAGATATTCACTTCCATATACTTGGATTACTCACCAACATTTCAGTATATTTCTGACATCTGGGCAGATGAATACTTTTCCAAGGATTCCTGGGCGGGGGAGGGGGGGAAATAGGTTTCATAATATCACCTCCTTTTTTTAATTCTTCTTAGCCATGCACATATATAGGAACCCAAATATTGTGTGTAATAGTTACAATAAAATAAAATAAAATCTTTTTTAAGTGGATTCTGGAACCTAATAAATAAGAAATCAGATAACAATTCTCTTTTCCCAATAGTCACTGTACATTTTTAGAAAGTGCTTTCAGATCAGCTGTTGTTTCATTTTCTACTATAACAAACAAAAACTAGTGAATAATCATGTTCACTTTTCTAATTAACTTCCTTAACAGGGGAAAAAAACCCTAACTGGTTCAGTATTCATGCTATTTAATGCCCATTAATCATTTAAGTTAATAATCTTCTTTAGATACATTATGAGAGAACAATTATTCATGCTTTGTAAACTCACAAAGGATATTCATCACTGTTCTCTTACAATCTTCCTTTTTTTTCCTGGAAAGTTTTAGAATCCTTTGTTTTCCGTGCTTTGACTTCTCCAATACATAATGTCTTTGAGACAAGTTTATTATTTTTGTTTGAGTTAATATAGTGTAAAACAGATAAATAAATAAATTTATATCATGACTTCCTGCTAAAATAAGCACTTAAGGTGGCAAATCAGCAATTTTGTGTTCTCCATCTCTAGAAGTTAATAGGGAGAAACTCAATAGCCACTTCTCATGGATGATTTAATTAATTTTCCTGCAGTTGGACTAGATGATTCTTCTAACACCATTCGAACTCCATAGTTCTATGATTCTAAAATGTTAAATTTAAAAACAATATAAATATCAAAAAATAAAATATATTAAAATAATTTAATCTTAAAAGCCTAGTTATTAATTCCTTGATATGTCACAAAACCAGCATTCTATATCAACAAACCAATAGAAATGACCACGCCATATCTTTATTCCATTCAGAATAATATTTGGATCAAAATAGCCATGAAGATCACCATTATAACAGTTTTTAAAAGACTGCTTAGCTGAATAAGATAGATTGTTTCTGATCAGTTTAATCCTACAGGGACTGCTATGGCTTCTGTAAGGTGTGCATGCAATCATTGTAAAGCAACCATTCAAGGAAAATTTTGAAAAATGTACTTCTGCTGGGAATCTAGTTGTCAGAGAGAGCTGAGCAATAATGATCGGCCTTATTACCTTGAATAAAGTAAACTGAATTAATGAATGTGTATATCTAAATGTAAAGGCTGGGGAATCAATTTTTGTATCCCTGGTATTGATTTTATTTGCATTCTTACTGCAGACTAATAACTTCAAAACTAAAACTCCAACTCACCAATTACAATTGTTCTCTTGCTTGCATCCTGCAATATTTAAGCATCCAGTTTGTTGACTAATCTGGAGGAATATTTAGATTTGCTGACCGTAAAGTTAAAAGAAAGAGCTTCCTTGTCCTCTTTTGATGAAGGACTGTACTTTATTCATTCTTTTCTGCTCTTGTGCATTAATTGCTGTATTGTGCAACCGTTTATGTATTATGCTTTTAATTAAACATAATATCCACTTTCACAAGATTTTTACAATATATACTTTTAAAAGAGGTTATATTAACAAAGACAAAGTTGTTTTCCAAACAACTTAAAAAGAGTTTATTGCATCCAGCTTTCACCCTGTTCATTTTTGGCTTCAAGAAATAAAACACAACAACTTTCATAACAAAACGTCTTTCTGCCCACATTCTCAAAAGAGATTGACATCCCTTAGAATAATAATAGAGTTGGAAGGGACCTTGGAGGGCTTCTAATCCAACCCCCTGCTCAAGCAGAAGACCGTATACCATTTCAGACAAATGGTTGTCCAGTCTCCTTTTGAAAGCCTCCAGTGATGGATCACCCACAGCTTCTGAAGGCAAACTGTTCCATTGGTTGATTGAATAACCAATAATTTAACCATTAGAACGTTTCTCCTTAGCTCTAGGTTGCTTCTGTCTTTGGTTCATTCACCAAAAGTGGAAGAAGAAGAAAAGTAGAATCAAATGGCTTTCAATTGCATATATGTTGTTCCACATTTGAAAACAAAATATTTTCTGGAAATTTTCTCTTCTCACTTCAGCTTATTTGCAGAGAGAATTGTTCTATGGCTTATCAAGTAATCCATAGTGAAGCAAAAATGAACCAAGTTATTGTAAGTAAGGAATAACTATCACAGGTACATTTTTTTAAAAAAAATGAAAATTCAGGAAATTCAGATACAACATCCATGGAATTTAACACAATATTAATAACATTAATTATAACAACTTTTCCAATGCTTTCAAAGCCTGAATCTGCAGTTTATTCTACAATATATAGACTTTAAACCCATGATAACTATGGGTGACCTTTCCAAAGTGCAGAAGGTATAAAATGAGACATGGCTTCTATTTTATTTATTTCCATTAATGGATGGAAGGAGTAGTTTCTTCCTTTATAATATGCTAATATGGCATTCAGAAAATAGATATCTATATTCTTTAATAAATGAAGTTGTCACCTCAATAGCCTTGAGAATGAAGGTTCCATTCTGTTCCTTTACTTCCCAAATATAATTAAAGCTTAAAGTTAATAAACATAGAGAAATATTTCTTTTTATTTGTTTACTGTAATTATAACACAGGCTATCTGAATTCTCACAACACCTGTTAAAACTGTTTCAGTTGTTCAGGGAAAATTAATGAAGATTGTTTGCTACATCTAATAACACCCTTGGCAAATATAAGTATGTGATATTGATCAAAAGGAAAAAAAGACTTAATTAGCACTAAATAAACACAATATAATACAAAATAGTTGCACAGCAACAGAGTGGTAAATGCCTGGAACTCACTACCTGACATTGTGGTTTCGTCACCAAACCCCCAAAACTTTACCCTTAGACTGTCCACTTTTGACCTCATCCGATTCCTAAGAGGTCAGTAAGGGGCGTGCATAAGTGCACCAGTGTACCTACCGTCCCTGTCCTAATGTTCCCTCTTATCAGTACCCATCTTATGTATATAAACAATGTTATATCTATGTATATTACCAACACGTACTTGACAAAAATAAATAAAATAAAATAAATACAGCATAGACCATGTAGTTATCAGAATTTGAGTCATATTCAAATAGTCCTTCCCTCCCCATTCCTTCCCCTTCCCCTTCCCTTCAGGTACAGTGTACCTGTTAAGTATGTGGCTTTATCTTCTTCACTATAATAAGCAGATAAGATTCGACAAGGTAAATTTTAAGTGTTGATTGGCAAAATTAGGTAGATCAAACCTTTGCTGAGATCTTTAGCTGGAACAACCTCCTGTTATTTTATTTTATTTTTTGCTTTTTTAAAGAGTCTCATTATTGTCTTCTATAACATCTGATAAATTTACTCAGTACTGACAAATTTTAATAGGTCAGAAGTCATTATTTCTTCTCTGCACCTCAAATGTAAACTCTTCTTCCTCAATAGGTGTCTAGTTAATACTGAGCAGGTCTTTATTATTCAATTATAGAGTCAAAGAAAAGACTGATTTAGCCACTCTAGTTTTCTAGACAGCCTCTAGAATGTTAGAGATAGACAGAACTGCTTAACAGATTGGGTTGCATTTATTCCTATTTTGACACAATTAATATTTTGTTCTAAAAATAAGAAAAGAACTAACAATGTTGAAAGATGATTTTCTTTCAAGCCAGCAACACTGCAATGATTTTCACCACATTGATGTTTGTAATTCTTTACGATGATACATACAGCCTTCTTCTGTTCTTCTTCGTGTTCTTCAAAATAAACTCTTTTTTTATAAGTATGCATTTGGCAGTACTCTTTTAAGAAGGAAGTTTCATTGCATTTTTATTTGCAAACCTGCATGACAGGATAGACATATTTTGTGTTGACACCTGGATTTGCATTTAGAAACTTCAAGCAAGAAATTCCATAGATTCATTTTTCCTCTAAAGCTGACTTGAAAATTGTCATCTATGGGAGAAGTACTTAAAATTGCACAGATGGACAAATCAGGATGTGTTGGGATATATAGTGTCCTCGGAAGTAGACTACTACAGGAGAAAAGCATAATCCCTTCCCAATGAATTTCACAATCTGAAAACTTTTTATGTTTATTGAAACCAAATCTGTCTATCTTGTCAAATAAGTTACAAATTGAGAAATGTAGCTTGATGATTTGATAGCATCAATGCACAGCAACAAAACAATTGGTAAAAATGGCTGGTAACAACTGCTTCCATTCAAAGAGAATCCTTTATTTGTACATTATGCTACCAAGCATTGTAATTTGTACTTTCCACACAGATGTGTTGTTGTTAGTTGTGAAGTCATGTCCGACCCATCGTGACCCCATGGACAATGTTCCTCCAGGCCTTCCTGTTCTCTACCATCCTCTGGAGACCATTTAAGCTCACGCCGACTGCTTCAGTGACTCCATCCAGCCACTTCATTCTCTGTCGTTCCCTTCTTCTTTTGCCCTCACTCTTTCCCAGCATTAGGCTCATCTCCAGTGAGTCCTTCCTTCTCATTTGGTAGCCAAAGTATTTGAGTTTCATCTTCAGGATCTGGCCTTCTAAAGAGCAGTCAGGGTTGATCTCCTATAGGACTGACCAGTTTGATCGCCTTGCAGTCCAAGGGACTCGCAGGAGTGTTCTCCAGCACCATAATTCAAAGGCCTCAATTCTTTGGCTCTCAGCCTTTCTTATGGTCCAACTTTCACAGCCATACTTTGCAACTGGGAAAACCATAACCTTGACTATACGCACTTTTGTTGACAGGGTGATGTCTTTGCTTTTTAGTATGCTGTCTATATTTGTCATAGCTTTCCTCCCCAGGAGCAAGCATCTTTTAATTTCTTGGCTGCAGTCCCCATCTGTGGTGAACTTGGAGCCCAGGAAAATAAAATCTGTCACTACCTCCATTTCTTCCCCATCTATTTGCCAGGAATTGAGAGGGGCAGATGCCATAATCTTAGTTTTCTTAATGTTGAGGTTCAAGCCAACTTTTGCACTCTCCTCCTTCTTTAGTTCCTCTTCACTTTCTGCCATTAGAGTGGTATCATCTGCATATCTGAGGTTGTTGATATTTCTCCCGGCAATCTTAATCACAGATGTAGACATCTGTTAAGATGTGGATGTCTCTGTTGAGCAGTATTCTACTAAAAAACACATCAAAATATTTAAAAAAAAATCTGTAAATAATATGCTATTAGAATTCAATAGAATATATCTAATATATTATTTCTAAGTATTTTTATATATAAAATACAGAGAGAGTATGTATTTGAGAAATACACTTGAGAACACATACTTGAGAAATAGAATGCAAAAGCATTGGGAATAGGTGGAGAGGAGGACTTGGTTGACACCATGGGAGAGGTCAAACTTCTCTATTTGACAACAGATAATACATTGGATACCCCAGATTATAAAATAAAAGCTATCTGAACCTTCAATATTTATTGTCAATGACCTACTTTTTTCTTTTCCTCACCTGGAGATCCTTTCTTACGCTGCCACATAAAAGACTAAAGAAGCTGAAGAATCTTATACAGTTCTCCTTAATAGATGTGAAAGTGGTAAAATAGTGACAGATCTGTATCACCTGCTACATTTATTGTGTTAACAGCATTCTGAGCATTTTACAAGTGCTTGGTCAATTTTCATGTCAGTATCATCTCTAGCTGAATATCAGCAAGGCCTCTTTTGTCAAGATGAGCGGACAGCACAGCTGTCTTTAGAGAGTTGCTTTTCTTTTATCTATCCAGGCAGGATCCATCTGGCTTTTCAGGTATTCTACTGAACAAAAAGCTTTGTATGCATTTTTTCAGATTTCACTTCATCGAGCAACAATAAATGGTAATCTATTTTACTCTGATCCTTTATATACTGTCCAATTTTTCATGGACTCGTATTGTGTGCAATAAAACTCATCAATTATAACAATAAGAAAGAAAGAAATCGAAGTGTAAGAGCAGAGGGTCAAATGAAGGAAAAAGGCCAGCAACATTGTGCACTGAGCAGAAACGTAGTTATAGGAGATATTTAAGTTATTGTTTGAAACTATGATTCTTAATTAAGGGTGACAGCCAGAGTTGGGTTCCTCCCGGTTTGGACCCGTTCGAACTGGTAGCAACCCACTGGTGATGTCACAATGATGTCATGGAACCGGATCGGTCGGTGCCGGTCCGGGGAGGCTGCCATCTTTTTTTGATTTTTTTTGAATTTTTTTGGGGGGGGTTTGTTGTTGTTTTGCGCATGTGCAGAATCCAAGTGTTTGGCACTGTGCATGCGTTGTCATCTTGTTTTTGGCTTTTGGGGGGGGATTTTTTTCTGATTTTTTGCTACTGTACATGTGCGCATGCGCTTCACACACGCACGGCCATGAGATGCGGCCACACGGCATGGGAGGAAGTGAACCGGCAGCGAGGTAAGTTAGAACCCACCCCGGTGACAGCTATCTGTGTTATGATGCACTGTGGTTTTTTTTATTTTTTAACAGTTGGTTTAGCTGTGTAAGTTACTGATTCAACAAAAATGTCAGTTAACAGAAGGAACATTTTAGAGATTTATATGAGAATGATAGGGATATTTCAAAATGAGAAATAGGCACATGGTGGACTTGTGTTAAAGCGAAAATAATGTTGGACAAAAATACATAAGTGGTTAGAAAAGATGATAGGAAAACACTTAGATTTTAAACCTGAACTGTTTTTATTAGGTATAATATTAGAAAAACCTGATAAGCAAAGTATATATTTAATATTGCAACATCTTAACAGCAGAAAGGTTTATATTTGCACAATATTGGAAAAATGAAGAAACCCTGTGAGACGAAGCAATAATTAGGAAAATACTAGATTGTGCAGAAATGGACAGACTTATGCTGAAGATTAAACAGAAAGAAGACACAGAATATTATTAAACGTAGACTTCATTTTACCAGTGGTTGGAAAAAAGAGGTGGAGATTAAGAATGGAATCTGTATTGTTAAGCAATTAAACAACCCAGACAATACAATGTTTATTAAGCACTAACAAAATGTAAACAATAGAAAATCAATAAAATCTAAAAAAAATTAAAAAATGAGAAATTGAAACAAATCCATCAGTGTTACACATGTTAATGCTGGGAGGGCAGAATCATGAACAGGTAGTAAAAATCTGTGAGAATGCTGCAGGATGTTAAGGTTGATGATATAATTAGAGAAATGTTAAAATATGGGTGTGGTTGGCTTATGTGTTAGTTATTAATGTAGATTTGAAGACAGTGTCTGGAAGAATAGCATTATTAGTCTCCTATACAAAGAGGATAGTAAAGTTATATATAAACTACAGGGAGATTGAAGTGTTAAATGTCCCTTGGAAAATGTTCATCAAAAAAGAAACAAAAATGCATGTTCATATCCATGATTTTAACCCACTTTTTATATATCAAAGTGGGAATTGAAAGGATGTCAGGAGAAATAACTTGAATGCAAAGGAACAAGGTGCTTAAGAACTGTCTGTGTTTTTTTAAAAAAGAAGAAAATTAGAATGGTTGGTGAATGAATGTGGGCTGAAGAGAAAGTGAAGTATGAAACAAGTATTTTGAGGTGGTTTGATTATGTAGAATGAGAACTGTATTGCAACAGAAATATATGTAGGAAGAGTGAATGGGTCAAAAGGAAAGATAAAACTAAGGAAGTTGTGGTTGAATTGAGTAGAAGAGATAAACAAAAAGAGAGAGATATTCAAAGAACAAAGGTAATTGTATGAGAAGGAGTGGTAGAACCAGGACTGGGCTTAAAAGAGAGATCAGCCTACAATCCCTATGTTGGGCTAAATCCAATCCCCAATTCCTAAATCCAATTCTATGGACCCTTATCTAACTCCAAGCAGATGCTAACCATTAGTTGAAAAGATTCCTGTCCCTATGGGAGTTTTTTTTTTAAGCAATAAATCATCTTAATTGCACCCTCACATGCACACCTGGTCTTTCATGCCATGCAATGCATGAAGCATTGCGCGGACCCTACCAAGAGTAACAAATGTGGTTTACAAGAATAGAAATTTATGAAGAACTAATCTAGCCTAACTTTAGTTTTATTTTCTAGGCACTTTTCAGAGTATACCCTTACTAAAAGATTTAACGGTAATCTGAATTAAATCGTGGACTCTTACACAATTAATATATATATTCATTAGTACTTGGAATATTTTATTCTCTCTCTCTCTCTCTCTCTCTCTCTCTCTCTCTCTCTCTCTCTCTCTCTCTCTCTCTCTCTCTCTCTCCCTCTCCCTCTCCCTCTCCCTCTCCCTCTCCCTCCCCCCTCCCTCCCTTCCTCCCTCCCTCTCTGTCCTTTTCTTATCTTGCTCTTTCCATTTTCGTCACTTAGTTTTGTTATTCCTTTTTTGTGCTGTGCATAGCATTGCCTATCCAAAAGGGAACAGCATGATGGGTAAATATATAATTTGTACACTGTATGGTTTTATTTTACAAAATATTTGTGCAGACTTTCCACTAATCATCTTAAATGTTTATTTCCAGCAATGTTTGATATTTTTAATTTGAGATAAAAACTATGTAAATAGATAAAGTATTGCTAACAAAAATTGCTTTTTAAAATAGACTTTATTTAAAAAGTAGTTTTAGAATGTTTGTTCCTATTTTCTGAAGTTTACTGTTTTATTCTGTAATTAGTTTCCTTTAGCTATTCAAATCAGATGTCTTCATTATATCCTAGACTAAAATATTTCTATTGAAACAAATGAATGTTATATTTCTTTTCTGATGATAGTAGCATTGCATTGCACTGATGATTGAAGTTTGCATTGTTTCAAACTTATTTCTTGTTCACATTTGATCTGATGATAATTCTATGGCTCATTTCCAAAATAAACTTCATAAAATGCTTTGTGTCTAATATTCTTCCATGTTAAACCAATTTCTTTGGAATGTGTTCAGTTTAGGAAATTTGAGATTGCCATATTTTCTCTGTTATTATCAATGAAGCACAGAAATAAAGATTCCCTTACATTGGGCTTGACTTCTAATGATTACATGGATATGAATGGAGCCTCCAGGGCTGGAATTTCTTGCTTAGCTTTTTTGGCTTGGTGCTGCCACCTGCTGTAATATAATAACCACATAGGTGCAGTGTATATTGTAAAGTATTATGAATTTGATTTGGGAAAGAGGAATCAGAACTCCATCCATTAAAAACTTCACTAAATCAGATCAAGGATGTATTCATTCAGGAATTTTGACACAAAGATTATTCTGAGAATATGCAAGACAGAATTCACCACCTTTCTGTCTTGATTCTTCCCAGAAAGTGTGTGTGTGTGTGTGTGTGTGTGTGTGTGTGTGTGTGTGTGTGTGTGTGTGTGTGTGTGTGTGTGTACTGGAGTCCCCCAATGTTTTGTGGCAATAGGTAATATGGAACTTTTTAGAGCCTGTTACAAGGAACCTTTGACATTTCAGATTATTTCTTTGAGGTGGGGTGATGGAAAGCGGGCACAGTTCTAAACAAAGTATTGGCATGCTGCATGCCACCATTTTTATTTAAAATTGCTTTTGAGTTGTTATCTTTCATTTTATTTTTTATTTGTAGTGCACTTCTATTTTAAATTTTATATGTGGCTTCTTTTATATTGTATTTTTCTGTGTGAGCCATAAAGAGTTGTTTTTAATTGTGACAGGAAGGAAGGAAGGAAGGAAGGAAGGAAGGAAGGAAGGAAGGAAGGGAGGGAGGGAGGGAGGGAGGGAAGGAGGGAGGGAGGAAGGAAGGAAGGAAGGAAGGAAGGGCCTTCAGAATATACATACTTGGAAATATTTATTATTTTGAAGCAAGTATATTGCTTAAATTGAAAGAATAAAAAAATACATGTTGGACATGAAGCCTGTGTCACATTTAGTAGAGGAATTAAATCTTGAATAAGTTTTGAAATTCCAGCAACTAATTGCCCAACCGTAGGTTTCAAAAAACTAACTAGGCTCTGGCAAAAAAAAGCAAACTATTCCTGAACCATGGACATTATTTATCGTTTTACTTACTCGTAAAATCATAAATTAGAGTTCAGCCTTAGGTTCGCCATCACTGTACTAGAGTCAGCATCCAAAAGGCTTCAGATCCCATGAGTTGTTTTTTCTCTGACAAGAGCTACTGCTTTGTGTTCTTACCTTCAAACTCTCCACCAGCGGTGGGTTGCTCCCGGTTCGGACTGGTTCTTAGAACCGGTAGCATTGGCGGCAGGAGGCTCCGCCCACCCACCTGGGACACTTCTGTGCATGCACAGAAGTGTTGCGCATGCACACGAGCACTAGCGCAAACCGGTAGCAAAATTATTTACAACCCACTACTGTTCTCCACCCATTTCCAATAACATTCCCAAGAAGGCTGATTGATTGATTATGCTCCAGCAAGTCCTTTTCAGCTCCCAAAAACCACATAGATAATTTTCTTCCTGAGGAGAAGAGGCAGAGTTCAATTCCAGTCCAGTGTCCTCATTGAGGGCCTGCATCTTATCTTTTACCTTTTGACATTGGGAATTGTTCCTTAGTTTCTGAGTTGCCAGCAACATTAGTGTGTTCTTGTTCCGAGGAAGATGTGTCCAACTGACCTCTGACACTTTAACCTGTATGCAATTTTGGAATATGATTTTGCAAAGAATGAAGTCTCTTTCTTCTTGGAAAGATTCTGCTTGCACTGTATTTAAAGAACAAAGCAAAACTTGCTTTTAACTGTGATTTGGCCTACTTCTGTCCTTTATTATTCTCTTTTCCATAGGCATTAAATCCTTTAGAAAATAAAATAGAGCACAATAAGCTCAAACTTCCCCATCCTATAGTGCAGGACCTATTCCAAATTTACACAAAATTGGACTAAGGGTGCTAGTACACTTAGCAGAAACAGTAAAGTACTCTCCCTGCTCCTTTTGTTATGTTGTAAGGAATATCCTTCTGGGTTCGGTTCCAAGTGGTGAAAAAGACACTGGAAGCATGGGACTGCTTGGAAAGATGGTTTAATGGAGGACAGCAGGACCACATGGTCTGAGGTCCCGGGGAAAAGGGGGATCATATGCCTCGAGGATGTTGAAGGAGAGAAAAGAACTGAGGTGCTGAGAATGCCCTAGTTTATACCCTCTGTTGGGCCCCGCCCCGGGGTCTCCTGCTCCTGTGCAAGAAATGCACTCTGATTGGCTGTCAGACTCCCATGGGGCCATGCAGGGGCAACTCTGTAGGCTGTCCTGAGTCCCAGGCTAGTTTGAGTGCTGGCTGATGCAATCTTCCCAGGTGCCATATGGTGAGATGGGCAGAGGGCTAATCCTATCTTTGTTATGTAGTATAGACTGCCCATTGATAAAGGTGGGGGGGGGGGAATGAGTGAGCTGGGCTCAGACTTTGATAGTCCATTGACAAAGATGGGGGCTACTAAGAGTGAATCTTTTTCTGCCTAAAAGCATGTCTCTCCATTTCTCAGCAAGGGATATTCTATATAATATTCTGCCTTTTTAATATTTCCTAAAATAATTTATTCCTCTAGGAGGGGGGTAGGTGCTAACTTTCTACAGTTACTTGTAGCATTGCAAGCATTGGAAATACAAATTGGAGCTAGCTTTTAGAAGTAGTCAAAGAGGAGTAAACTCTCTTCCAAATTTCCACAATTCAGTTTCCACAATTCACCTTGGCTTTGGGTTTCACTCTGAATTAAAGCACAGTCAGTTTCTAGGCTAAAGAGATTGTAATATTTATTTATCCGATGCCTAGTTTTACCTCCAAAAATCTTGCCAAATTCCTTGGGAGTATCTTGCTTTATGTTCACAGTCTGCACAGTCAGCATTACGGCTGAGCAGGGATTTAAACCAGAGTTTTCCCTAAGGAGCTCAATTACCACATTCAGCAGAGTGACTTCCTTCATTCTTTTCTTATTTTGAGAATTTTTAACTTGGTACTCAGAAGCCCATATCTGACTAACCGTTTGAACAAGCTGACACATATTCTATTAAACACATTTGAGTTTGTGCCTGTTCTGAGATTAATGTGTACTTTGGGCATCTAATAAATCATATTTAAAATGTCAGGTCTCATATTACTCAGTAGATTTGGAAGACCTTAAGCTACAATAATGGATAAAAAAATATAT
This sequence comes from Diadophis punctatus similis, assembly GCA_023053685.1. Lineage (NCBI taxonomy): Eukaryota > Metazoa > Chordata > Lepidosauria > Squamata > Dipsadidae > Diadophis > Diadophis punctatus. Next base: position 60,935,841 of record JALIGW010000005.1, read on the forward strand.
CTCCCAAGTAGTGTAATTCAGAATGGCCAAGTCTTACAAGCAGGAGCAAAGAATGAGAAAACCTTATTTTATCTGAAGATGATTATCCAAAACCATTATATAACAGTTCAGTTGAAGCAAAGAAAATATATTAATGAAAAATGTTTAAAGCTGCCTAGTCTATTTCAGAAAGCGCATATTTCTGCAGTGTTTTTATACAATATATGGATTTTGAATGAAAAGTTTAAAAGATTAATTTTCCTCATATTTTTAAGCAGTTAACCTCCTTCCTAAGTTTATGTGTGCAGCTAAATGGAGCATGGAAAAAAACTCTAGTGAATTTAGTTGTATACTCTTAGATCTAATGACCATTGTAGGTATGACTTCTTTACAAATAAACAAATAGGCCATTTTTATTATGTTCTGGCTTGCTTTCTAATAAAGAACTTATTTGTTTAAATACTCTCCCAAAATTGTAAAATGTGCAAATGATTAGTCTGATACATTCAAATCACTCAAATAAGGACAGTACTGAAGATTGTCTATGGAATTTTCTAAATCTAAATCTACAGAAGATTTAGAGAATCTAAATTTAAAATCACAGGGATACCTGTAAAATTTAAACTGTATTAATTATAGTCCAAGTGGATCAAATTTCTTGTCCCATGTGAATTCTCAAAGTGCCTCAATCATTCTTTGTTTTGTACTCATAGTGTTTCCTTTTGAATGTATCCTTTGGTCGTATAGCAAGGATTCTAATCTATGTTTGTGTTTGCAGTATAGAACTGAATAACATTAACAAACATCAAGATGAAGGTTGGACATAGGAGAATGTCTGGCATCTCTAAGAAGCAGCATAATATATCTGTAGGATCTGAAGTTCTCATCATAATAACAAAAGCAGTCACACCACCATGGAACAAGCTACTTCTTACTCCTTTCATATACATATGTATGCAGTGTTACACTATACATAAGAAAGGGATGGACCTTGTGTCACAACAACAGAATTCTGCTTTCATTATTTACCATATTGTTTTTATGCGCCCACTCCATCCCCAGGGGACCATTGAAAATGGCTCTGTTTCAACATACTATCACATGTAGTGGACCTGCCCCCTTGAAAGGAAGTATTGGTGTAAAATTTGGAGGTGGTTGGAAGAAAGTACACAGCAAAAAATTGACTTGAAACCAGAACTGTTCATATTAGAAATATTAGACTCGAAAATGGAAAAGAAACTTCAATATATTATACTGATATATTATACAAGAGCCGAGGTGGCACAGTGGTTAAAAGCAGCGCTGCAACCTACTACAGTTGATTGCTAGTTCAGTAGTTCAGCTGTTCAAATCTCACCAGGCTCAAGGTTGACTCAGCCTTCCATCCTTCTGAGGTTGGTAAAATGAGGACCCAGATTGTTGGGGCCAATATGCTGAACTCTGTAAACCTCTTAGAGAGGGCTGTAAAGCACTATGAAGCGGTATATAAGTCTAAGTGCTATTGCTATTGCTACTACATATACTCACCGCAGCTAGAATTACTCGCACAAAACTGGAAACAAAGTAACATACCCTCAGAAGAATCAGTAATTAGGAAAATACTTGAATGCGCTGAAATGGACAAAATGACCATGGAATTGAAAGAGAGAGATGATTTGGATTTTTATGAAGTATGGAATAAAGTGTACAATTGGCTTGAAAACAGAAAACGAGATAGTAATTGATAAACTTTTAATTGGAGTAATCCAATAGTACCAAATTTAAAGATGTAAATATAAATGTAAATGAATTGTAGATATGAATAACTAGTATCTTTAGAATTGTTAAAATATATATCACTACAAGGTTATTGTATTATGTTGATATTGAGAAGTAAATGGATAGAAAGTAAATGGATAGAATTAATATATAATAGAGAAGTACAAAAGCAAATTATGTTTGTCGATATGGAAAGCTGTAAAATGATCTTAAATAGTATGTTTGTTTTGTTTTGTTTTTCTTTTCTTTTTTGCATTTGTGATTGTTTTATATGTTGTTTTTAAAGAGAAAACTGTTTAATAAAAACTATTTTAAAAAAGATAAAGAAAATGGCCCTGTTTCAAACATACCTTAAGGAAAAATGACACAAGGTCCTATCAGTAATCTACATTGACATGCCCTACTCAAAAATAAATGTAATTAGAATGGATAAGAAAGCTCTGTATACCCCAGCACCAACCTATAGATCACACACGTAGTAGTAAATAAATCTAGGAAATTTCCATTTAATTTATGATGATCTCAACTTTTTTTCCAGTTGGCTGACAAGCTGTAATTTTTAGGATAGCGTGGACAACAGCCTGATGTTTTCTTAGCTACTCTGCTTCATTATGCTGAACATCTACATTAGTCCAATTGACCATTTTCATTAAGTTTACTAATGAGATTTAAAATGTTTGCAGACCCTTGGCCCCTGTTAGTACTGTTAAACCCCTACAGAGTAGACTTTATTTGGTAAGGGACTTGGAACAGAAAAACTCATTTGCATGAGCCCTGAAGTTTTGGGAGGAGGGAGAACATCTCAGACCTGTTTGTGTCAGAAATGTTTCTCTGCATGAGACTTATATGATATAAAAATAGTATTATATATCTAGTTTTGTCTCTGTTGTCTGATGATCAAGAACTGCTATGGCAATAACAAATATTTGAAAAATTTATTTAAAACATTATTCATTTATAGGGTTGCATTGCTTTCCGATTAAATCCACGGTGTGGATGGATGAGTCAAAAGAAAGCAGAGTCTATTGTACTCATGTGGAGACTCATTAAATGACTCCCATCTCTCATCATATCCACCCACAAATGATCTGAGATAAAATTGTTTGCCATGAAAATAAAAGAATAAAACTCACTATACAAAAGCAACAAATGTTTGAATTAAAGCAAGCCACTTAACATGCCCAGAAAGGTGAATTTTGTTTTGTGTTGATTTTCCAGGAAATGCTGAGTTTTGATGTAGAAAGCCAAACTAGCTGAAGGATAGTTATTTGAGGATAAAAATGATGCCATTATCTCATGTGTCACCTTGACATTCTTCATTTAAAGACCAACACAGATGATTGGGACTCTTAGGTGATAGGAGAGGCAGGTTCAAATCTAGCATATTAGAAGAAGAGAATATGAATGATGGATAAATTGAATGCAAGTGAATGCAAAGTTACATAACTTTGCTTTTCAACAGAGTTGGAAGGGACTTTGGAGGTCTTCTAGTCCAACTCCCTGCTCAAGCAGGAGACCCTATACCATTCCAGACAAATGGCTGTCCAGTATCTTCTTAAAAGCATCCAGTGATGGAGCACCCACAACTTCTGAAGGCAAGCCATTCCACTGGTTAATTGTTCTCACTGTTAGGACATCTCTCCTTAGTTGCTTCTCTCCATGATTAGTTTCCATCCATTGTTTCTTGTCTTGCCTTCTGCTGCTTTGGAAAATAGGTCAACTCCCTCTTCTTTGTGGCAGTCCTCAAATATTGGAACACTGCTATCATATCACCCCCTAGTCTTTCTTTTCACTAGACTAGACATATCCAATTCCTGCTACCGTTCTTCATTATGTTTTAGCCTCCAGCAGCTTAATCGTCTTTGTTGCTCTTTTCTGCACTCTTTCCAGAGTCTCTACATCTTTTTTATAATATGGTGACCAACTGGATGCAGTATTCTAAGTGTGATCTTACTAAGGCTTTATAAAGTAGTACTAATACTGCATGTGATCTTGATTCTATTACTCTATTAATGTAGTCTATGACTGTATTAGCTTTTTTGGCTGCTACTGCACACTGCTGGCTCATATTTAAGTGATTCTCTACTAGGACTCCAAGATCTCTCTTACAGTTACTGCTATTGAGCCAGGTTTCACCTAATAGAAACAAAATATAGAAATATAGAAACAAAAAGAAATTATCATAATTTTTGCACATTTGGTGGATACAATTCATAGAGAGACAGACAGACAAATGATGGGCTTTTATTGGGGATAAATAACTAAATATAATTATGATAGATCTGTCTAAATTAAAATTAAGATAATTAGTTATCAGAATTTTCATTCCTTGTATATAGTTGATTTACTTGTGGGTAAGGCATAGACTATAAATGTCTGACCAACCAAACACAAAATTCCATTCAACTGTGCTTGGTGTTTGCTTTCTCACTTATGGAACCCAGAGTAGGTTCATCATTTCAGAGATCAGTATGTATGATTTGCATGCAAATCCAATTTCAATTCCCCTAATTTTAAAGTAGGGGAATTGTGCTAACTCTACATTGATCCAGAGAAGTTGGATATCCGCTTGGTTCAATGCATAGTTTAGTACAGAGTTCCCCAAACTTTCTGGCTTTGCGGGCCAATGGTAGAGAGAGAGAGAGAGAGAGGATGGTTCTGCGTGAGTGCTGGCATGCATGTGCATGTGTGTGCAGCTCCATTTGTGTGAAAGGAGGGCAAGTGCAGCCACTGCTTGTGCAAATGGAGCGCACATGTACTCACCTGCTTCTCGCACAAGTGGGGATGTGCATGTGCATGTTCACCCACTGCTTCCACAGCTCAGTTCCGAATGGCTCACAGCCCAGTAGTGGGCTAAACCAAGGGTTGGGGACCCCTGGTTTAGTGGCAACAGCTAAACAGAGTAAAAAAGACTTCTGATGAATACAATGAAGTAGTATGCTCCTTTTTAATTTATATAGAATTTTTTAAAAATAAAAGCAATTCCTTTAATTCCTTTAACTCTTGTTAAAAGCCATCTTTCCTATGGTTAACATATTATTAACCATATTATAACATATAGATCCCCCCCCCACTTTAACTCACCTTAGAATAAAGGTGAAATGCCCATTATATTTTGCAAGAAAAACATCTTGCAAGTAGCAGAAGCAAAAATGACTACAAAAGTGTATTATTGAAAAACCATTTAGAAAACTAGACAAGTAAACCATAACATGGCCAATACATAAATGAAATTGCAAACAAAGTGTACAAAACCAGAACTGGCAATTGTTAAAAGCTGGCATCATTAAGAAGGAAACATAAATAATTTTTGCAGCTCAAGTATTAAAAAGAAATGTGGTGAAATCTAGGATACAAAATGTATCGGAGAAAAGCATGCATGCATTTGATAGCTTTTTCATTACTATCGAAAATGAAGGAAGTCTGAAGCTGTTCAGGCTTATGAAACCTACAGTGGCAGTTGTGCAAAAAAATGAGTATATTTTTTACTTGTTTCAAACGCAATATAAGTTGTTGTTACAAAGTAATAGTGTTATTTAGTGAAGTGAAATACAGACATAACTATTCTCAAAAAAAGTCCAATGACCTGGAAGATTGTCTTATAACGTTGGTCAACAAAGGGGTATAGATTTATAGTGTCACATACATTTCTAGATTGCATCTGAATTTATTCTAGACTTTTTCATGACCATTGCATCTGAAGGCATGCATGCTTATAAAATTCATATTATACTCCTTGCCTGCCTTTGCTCAACTCTGAAAAAGATGTACACTACATGGAAACATCAAATGATTAGATGCCCCCCAAGAAGGAATGGATCTCTACTTAGGGATCTGTTTTCTTCTTCTTCTGAATTTGGAATTTTCAGGGACAATTTGGGGTTCTTTGGCCCATGGAGAATTGCCACCTTTGGTGTTGGATGGGATAGCAGCCCCAAACGGACCCTGGGTATAATCTGGGGGTTCTCCTGGACTCACGACTCCAACTTGAGGAGCAGGTCACAGTTGTGGCCAGGAGGGCCTTTGCACAACTGCAGGTTGTGTACCAGTTACGCCCTTTCCTGGACCAACAATCCTTACTTACAGTCACTCATGCCCTAGTCACCTCCTGTCTTGATTATTACAACAGGCTCTACATGGAGCTAACCCTGAAAATCATCCGGAAGCTCCAGTTGGTGCAAAATGCAATGGCCCGCACGGTTTTGTGCAGACCTCGGTGTGCACATGTTGTTGTGCCCTGCCAGAGGCCAGCAGACTCAGACAGTGAGGAGGTTGGGGAGGAACATGGGCCAGGTCTGGAGTCTGGGGAAGGCTTTGATGAGTGCTCTGCATCAGAAGCAGAGATAGGGCCAGGGCTCTCCCCCAGTTATCAGCTACCTTCGGAGTCGGAGATAAGTGGGGCAGAAGAACAGCTGGAGCCTGTTCCCAATGTGCATGTGCAGAGCTATCAGGAGAAGGGAACAATTAAGGAACAGGGGTCGACTCGGGAGTAAAGGCACAAGTGGATGCTGAATGGCCCCTCCCATAGGGAATAAATAGGAGCAAAAAGGGAGTGGTGTTTGCAGGAGACAATTAGTTCATTTGTTAGTGTGAAGATTTGCTTATCTGAGTTTGGGCCTCACAGAGACTCCTTGCCAAGTATTTCATTGTATAGCGTTGCGCCTGGAAGCTATCAGCCTGGCAACTATTCAAGGACTCATAAGGTCTCCTGTTGCAATTCACCCTTGAAAGGCTTATTACCACATACTTTTCTGTATGTGAATGCTAGGAATTCACATTAGCCAAATTAAAAGGGTTTTTTTCGGGACAAGGAGTCTGTTTCGTGATTTTGTGAAGTGTAGGTCAGAACACATGTATCACCTCTTCTGCAGGAACTGCATTGGTTGCTGATTTGCTTCTGGGCACAATTCAAGGTGCTAGTTATCACCTTTAAAGCCTTTCATGACTTGAGACCAGGTTATCTGAGGGACCATCTTTTACCAGTCACATCTACTCGACCCCACTTGAGTGGGGAAGCAAGGAATGTTGTGGGTCCCGTCCCCTAAGGATATACATCTGGCGGGACCCAGAAGAAAGGCCTTCTCCATGGTGGCTCCCTCTCTCTGGAACATCATCCCTCTGGAGATTAGACTGGTCCCACTCTAACACTCTTTTGAAAGGCCCTGAAAATGTGGTTCTGTCAGTGGGCCTGGGGAACCCAGAGCGGGATGGAGCCCATTAAATGGCTCGTATGAAGTGGTCGCCAGGTGGGGGATTATTATTTTATTATTTTCTTGTTATTCTTTTTCTTTTATATGGTATTTTTATATACTTGTAAGGTACCTTGAATAACCAAGTGCAAGTAGGCAGAAATATAAATGAATGAATGGATGGATGGATGGATGGATGGATGGATGGATGGATGGATGGATGGATGGATGGATGAATGAATGAATGAATGAATGAATGAATAAATAAATGAATAAATAAATAAATAAATAAATAAATAAATAAATAAATAAATAAATAAATAAATAAGAACACTGCCTTTTCCTGCAAGCCAAGTAATATTTTCCCACTACTTTTCCTTCACTTTTTTATGTCATTCTTATTCAAATGAGAAAAAAAATTTCATAGAAAAAAGACAGATGAAATGTGAATGGATTTAATGCAGGTTCATCTTGCCTTGTTTCCAAAACAACTGAGGGGTGAATACTGCCATCTTTTGTAATGATGTTTAGCGTACTTTGTGTCTTCTATTTCTGTTAAAAGTATGACGACACACACTGAAGGATCTTTTCCCCACAAGCCTTCTTTAGACCAAGAAAATAGCAGAGTGATGGAGTGATATATAAAAAAGAGAAAGCCACAAGCTCCTTTCTCCATAGTGAGTGGAGCCAGCTTCCAAGAATGGGTTAAACCTGCCCTCCAGCCAATCAGGACCGAGTTTCTTCAAAAGTATAAATAGGACTCTCTTGCCTTGGCACCCCCTCTTTTTCCTCGGTCCTGTAGCCAAATAGGACAGTGCTTAACCCATCCTTAGAGTCTACTTCACCAACTATTCACTATTCATCAAAATTCTACAATTCCATCAACTGTAAGTGTACCTGTCAAAATCTCCCCAAATCACAACAGAAAAAAAAATACGTTCCAAAGATCCGACTAACATAAATTTAAAAGAAATCTGGACAGACTCAGAAATAGAATAACTGAAACCTCTTTCACAGAGGAAGAGAACATTTGGGAAATTAGAAGGCAGATTTTCAACAGAATTGGTGCCATATCATTAATATACACTACATGGAAGCATTTATTAAAACATGGAAGTGAAAGTGGAGCCAATTTGCATTCTGTCAGAGATAACTAGGAAGATGTAATTGATAACTGCAGCTCCCAAGATAAAGTTGCTGTCAGAAATATGTATCCAAGTGAAGTTATTCCGGTACATTTCTGAACGTGTATATTAGAGTCCTGCTGTCCAAGAAAATCAAGTTTCAGGTTTCAATGCAGGTACAATGAAAAGGATTTACAGCACACTTTTAAAAAATTTGGATTGAAAGAAATATTCAGTAATCCGGGAGGAAGCTTGAAACATTACGGACTCAGAACATTTATATTTTGTAAAGAGCCTTGTAAAATGCAATCAATGTTAAATAAAGCATTTTAATAGTTCTAGCTGTACCTTATGCTGGTTCAAATATTGGCTGGAACAAAGCTGGCACTTCACAAGATACCAGTTCTGTCTCCATCATATTTCTGTTTTTTCAAGACTTTTTTTCCTCCAAAAATCGTTGCTACAGACCATCTGTTGGTATAGGTTTCCTGAATCAGCTATTGTTTTTAAAGGATCACCTTTTTACACTTTCCTTCAAAATTTTACAAAATTGCATTTCAACATGCCAGCCTCTGAAAACCCTTTCTAATTCTCTTTCCTTTAAATTAGCAATCTCTTGTCACCTTTAGCCGTAGCTGAGACAAGCTTCTGTTTAAATGAATAAGAAATGCCATCATGAAAGATTCATTTCCCCAAGCTCATTTTTCACTTCTTATTTAATTTGCAACTTTCTGGTCATTTACCACAAGTTTCCACATATTTCAGGAAACAGCTAATTTTCCCAGAGAACAAATTGTAACATTTACTCATGTCCTTCAAAGAAACTAATAGTTATTGTGGGTGAAAAATTGAAAACAATAAGGAGAGTTTGGCACTGTCTATTCTTAACTCTATTTCAGTAAAGTACAAGTGGTGCCTGCATCAAATATTGCAGTATGTAAAATGTATTTTAAGATATTATATTCTCTGATAGTGAACATGTTTGGTTTTTGCTGGGACTCAGCCTCTTTCATATATTAGTAAATTTGGTGATGCATCCGTAATATTCTCAAGTGGTGGCCACTTTGTTATGAAAAGACTTTATGTAACAGTGATAATTTAGTATATGTCGTTCATTATTGTATTCCATTCTGTAACTCAGAGTTATTGGGGGGGGGGGGTTGGCAATCAGCAATACGTCAATGAACAATAAGTATATATTCATCTTTGAAATAAGATTTTAAGAGTCTTTTTCTCTCAAAATATTTTTTTCTCATTCACTTCAGAGCATAGAGTTGATGCTACATTAAAATATTGGAATTGTCCATTGATTTATTCAGGCTACGTAAGAATGCCTGAATTAATCAATGAATAGCCCAATAACAGCTAGGTTAGTAGGGAGGAAGGGAGGGAAGTACATTCACATATGTGCATATCAGTTTTAATTGTATTTCCATAGAATCTTGAGCAAGAAAAGAGAGGAAAATTTGTATTGGCTCATCATACCTTATTTTTTATCAAATGTAATTTTGAGGCATCATCGTGAGTTTCTTTACCTCAACATTTGCCCAGAGCAGTTGAAAAATATTCAGGCTGGTTTCTGTTTATTTGTGTGTTTGTTTTAGTATTTCAGATGGGAAATGGAATAATCACTAGGCAGCAGAGGACCAAGACAGAACCATTAAAGAGTCCAAAGAAATTAGCCTTTAAGCAAAGATTTACAGGATAAATTGCTTAACTAATATCTTAAAGCTCAGCAAGATATAGGAGCAAATTGTCCCAGTACAACAATTCAGTGAACAAGTAGTGCAAGGTATGACCTAGAACTCAATCTGGATTTCAGTGACAGACTTTTTGGAAGTTCCTCCACAAGAAAATTAGTGCAGAAACTTGCAGAACATTGGAAGTTAGTAAAGCACTTCTGAATTTTGAAGACACCCAGAGTACTCTTTATCTTTCCTGAGTTTTAAACCTAAGAACCAAAATTGAAACTGAACTGAATGGCAACTAGATTATTTATTTATTTATTAAATTTATATGCCACCCTTCTTTCTGATAAGAGGGCTCTGGGGGGGTCATTTCATGGAATCTGCTGTGAAGAAAGAAAAAGTGGTGGGACTCATCTCTGGGGGGGGTGAGTCTGCCTATCGAGATGAGGTGGACCAGTTGCTTTCATGGTGTGGAGACAATAATTTGGTCCTTAACACCAATAAGACCAAGGAGCTTATAGTGGACTATAGAAGGAACAGATCAGACATCCAGCTCTTGCTTATCAATGGAGACCGAGTGGAGCAAGTAGCCAGTTTTAAGTTTCTGGGTGTTGGCATAAATGAGGACCTGGCCTGGGGCACTCCCATTGCAGCAGTGGTCAAAAGGGACCAGCAGCTACCTGAGACTTCTCAGGAAACAACAACTGAATGAAAAACTACTAGTGGCTTTCTACCGCTGCACCTTAGAGAGTATTTTAACTTACTGCACCTGAGTATGGTTTGCCAATTGCACAGTGGCAGATAGGACAGCAACCCAGAGGGTTAACGTCATTGCCCAGAGGATCTTTAGAAGAGCTTTATAGCTCCCGCTGCCTTAGGAAAGTTCAAAACATCCTTAAAGATCCATCTCATCCTGGGCACCCTTTTTTTGAACTATTACCATCTGGCAGACAGTACAGGATAATAAAAACAAGGACAAATAGGCTGAAAAACAGCTTCTATCCCAGGGCTGTAACCATATTGAATTCTACTGTATAGTGCAATATTAATGCAATATCAGGGGTTTTCAATTCAATTGTATAGAATGTGAGGGATGTGTGTTTATGTTTTATTTTATAGTTATAATGTACTGAAGACGGCATTTAATTTCGTTGTACGAGGTGCAATGACAATAAAGTAAACTAAACTAAGTGGATACAGAGCATCCAAATAAAACTGCTGTCCTTTCCTTCTTCCATTTTGATTTTGATGGAATACTTTAATTGTTCCTTCTGTTTAAAGCTGTAGTAAATATCCCAGCAGAAAATGAGGCTGGATTTGTTTCAGATTTGTTACAAATATGTCATGTGCTTTGGTTTTTTACATACCTGTCCCTATATTTTTAGTGTCAACTATTTTACTATTTTAACCAGCTCTTCATGCTACTTTCATAGATAACTTCCAGAAGAATTTGAACAAGGTCACTCTTGACTTAAGACTATAATCTAGATCAGCATTATAGTTGTAAATCACTGCAATCATAAGTCAAGCCTTCACATGACCAGATGCAATTGTGTGTGTCAATCATTAACTGAGTGCAGTGATTGATAAACAAACAACCTGGTCGTTAAACAAATCCATTTTCCCCAATTGGTGATTCTTTTGCTGGAAACTGGAAGTGAACACTGGAAACTAGCAAAAAAATGTTGCAAATGGTGGTCGCATGTCACTGTCATAACCTCGTAAACAGATCACAAATAGCTCTGAGGAGTGTCATAAATTCAAAAAGTTGTTAAATGACCAATCATAGGGCCACTTGTATTTCGCCTAATATTGCATACCAGGGGTGGGTTCCACTTACCTTCCCCACCAGTTCACAGCATGACATTTTGCGCGCACATGCTCGCTCCGCTCGCACACATGCGCACGTCCCCTTGTGCAATTTGGCTTCCATGCATGCTCAGCAGCAGGAATCAGCCCGAAACACAGCTGAGGAGCTGATCAGCTGTGCTTCGGGCGAAGAAATAAAGGTCAGTATTAACCCAGGGGCAGGAGGGAGGGCCCTTTTTCAAGCAGCAGAAGAGGAGAAGCCATCACCGACAGTGACGTCACCAGTGGTTCGCTACCAGTTTGGGCGATCTGGTCTGAACCAGGAGGAACCCACCTCTGTTGCATACTTCACCAATGTGATTGCAAATAAAGTAAGAATAAAATATGTCCCCAATTGCACGCTCATTAGTTCTATCCCTGTTGTTTTCAGAGAAAATAAAGTGTTATTCTGTAAAATGTGTATAAACAGTTTTATATTTCAAATACAAGTTCTATAAATAGAGCATACTGCTTTCTACAAGTATTATCTACTCCTTCCCATATGGCTGGTAGATACAATAACAAGGGGAAAAAATAAACAGTCCTTTCTGATTGCAACTGCCCCCTCCCCCAAATTTTGAGTATTTTTCTGTCATCAAGACAGTAAAAAGTCCCATAATAATATAGCTACAGCACACATAATGTGTGTACATTTCGGCAAGATGTCCTGATGAGCTCTTTACAAAAAAACATGCTAAACAAGTTCAGTAAATGGAGATTAGTAGTGGTGGCTATGGAACAACTACATTTAAAGAAAGCATAGTTCCAGATAGTAAATATCCAGGACAGGCAACAGTAAAAAGCTTTCCTGCTGTTTTTGTGAACTTCCTAAAGCACTTGGCAAAAAAAAGTGGGCTAGAAACAGAAATTGTATGCAGGGCTAAAGAACTTGGTTCTTAGGCTGCAGAATTTTTATTCATGGGAGAGAAATGGTCAGAACACATCTGCCCTGGCTAATTGTGAGGCCACCTGTTTCAAATTATCTCTGCTCATCCACAAAATATAATAGGGATGGCATAATGTTAGAGCCAAGCATACATCATCTTCCAGGGGACTTTGACCAACCAGGAAAAGCATGAATGCAATGCATATTTGCCTTAACTGTGTGAAGGACCAGGGCCAAAGTCCCGGTCCTCTTCCTCAAAGCCAGCAGATTCAAATTCTGCCAGAAAAGCACTAGGCTATGTCTCAAAGAGTTACAAAGGACCTGTCCAGTTACAGTCCTACTGAAACAGTTCCAAATGGTTTTATCTGACAGGTGCCTTCACAGCAGTCCTGAAAATGTTCTTCTGATCTTTCTCTTATCCTGGAGGGACTGGCTCCGCTTAAAGAGAGCTGCCAGCCATCTCTCTGCAAATATAATAACATCAAAAATTAATGATGTTTTGCCCTTCTTATTACAACAAACCTTAATAAAGGCTCTTACCCTGTTTCATATTGGTCGTTCTTTGTTTTCCTCTAATTGTGCATAATTCTGCATTTCATCTCCTTGGGTCGTTTTGAAATTCAGAGAGTTTTCCAAGATGCACTAGAAGAAAAACTTGAACAACTACATCCAATGCTATTGCTGTCCCATTGGCCCAGGGGTGGGTTCCACTCTCCTTCCCTACCAGTACATATTCACAACGGAAGTGTCACATCACACAAATGACCCTCTGCGCATGCGCAGAAGCCTCTGAGCATGCGCAGAGGGTTTTTTCCCCAGCCGCGGCAACCGGAGAACTGGACAGCCACCCGTCGCTGCCGGTTCAGCGAGCAGGTGCAAATTCTCGCCACTGGTATGGGTGAACTGGTCTGAACCAGCAGCAAACCCCCATTGCATTGACCCCTCTAAACCAAGCAGTGACTGAGGCCTTCATTGTGCATCCAAATTTAGTCAACTTCTCTTTGAAATACCACATAATTTATCTGGTGCCCATGTTGGTCCAATTTAATGAGCCATTACAGAGAACTGCAAGGCTAAAAGACAGTGCTATGTTCATGAAAAGAGCTGAGTGGTGACATTCCACAATTTTAGGTAACACCTGAAACAAAAGTAGGTCTAATATGTGATCATCCCTTTGAACCAGGTACACAAGTGAATCAGGCACACAGTAACCAAATAAAATCCATGGGTGTCAGTGTGGCGATGAACTACTGGGGTGCTTTTAATGGCATGGCCAGGGAAGACAGAATCAAATCCCTCAGTAATATTAGTCTGGGGAACTCCACTGATACATACATATACACATACATATACACAAACACACACATTAGTACCGGTACACACACACACACACACACACACACACACACACACACACACAACTGTACAACTGCATTATATTCAGATATTTTATTTGCAGGAACCATGAATATTGGGTTAAAAATAACGATGACTGTGATTATAGAATATGCACCAAAATACCCAACCAAACATGGTAGAATCACAGGAAAAATAAGAAACTGCTAAAAAAAATAACAACAGATTATATTTGATCTTCATTTTTATGAAAAAGAAAATTTCTAGGACAATTCTGGGGCTCAGAATCACTTCAAAGTAATTTTGGAAACTGACATTTTGGTTTGCAGCATGCCAAAATCCTGCATTGCTTCTTAACTTTCTTCTTTAAAAAAGAAAAAATTAAGGTGGGAATGAAAGAATAGCTGAGTTTGTTTGCTTGCTTCAGAGGTGGGTTCCTATTGGTTCAGACCAGTTCTATAGAACTGTTAGCAACTTGGTGGCATGTGTCACTGGAACCGGCAGCGACCCAGGCCTGCCATACCCCTGAGCAGGTTATCTTGGCGGCACCATAGGTGCCGCCATCTTGGGTTTTTTGTTTCTGTGCATGCGCAGAAGCTTTTTTTAGTACTGCGCATGCGCTTGTGTACAGCACGCAATGCCCGCCTGCCCGTGCGGTTTGTCCCTGAGCAAACAGGCAATAGCAGAATCCGGAACCCACCCCTGGTTTGCTTGCCAATGTTTTACTACGTGACTAGGTAACATCTTCAGTACTAATAGACACATATGTATACACACCCAACACACATATACATAAATACATACGTACATATTATCTTGTAGGGATGATATATTAGCTATGAATAGTTCCTAATTAGAGTAGCTTATTAGCTATTACTAGTAGCTCTTATAGTAGCTATATATCCGCAGTGCTATATTCTCTTTTATTGATAATTTAGCCTTTAGTAGACTTGTTTCATGTATTAGTAGCTCCATAAACAATCTGAATCAATCTTTCCCATTAGGACTGATACACCAGTCAAAACACCACTGGGTTGGTGGGCAATTACTCTAATGATTCCAACAGGGGTAAGTGATGAATGGACACCTATAAGCCAGCACACTGCTGAATTGTATGTTTCCCCAATTTAATATGCAAATACCTTTGATACTGCACCGAGCACTACAAATTTTGCAACAAAACAAAACAAAACCCGCCAGTCTTTAAGTAGGATCATTTTTTAAATTATTGATCTGTCTACCTTTATTGTGCCTTTGGCTACCAGCAACTAGATGCTAAAATATTAATTATGTGATTGTTCTTTCCTTTTTTTCCTCTTTGGAATATGCATTGATATATAATTATATTTGCTAATTATCTGAGCTCCCTTTGTAATGGCTTTTTTTTTTTGGCACCCATAGGATCTGTTGTGCTGTTGCTTTTCAGTCTCCAATGACACATTTCAGAGCATATTGTTCCAACCTCATGAATCCCATAAAAAGTATTCATTTTTTGTGATCAATATGACAGCGACCTTCCTCCCTTGAAATAATTTACTCATCTTGGTTTTATAATATCCATAACTAAACTAATTAAATTATACCAGGAAGCTATGTCATCATCACTAAATAAACTATTACTGAAATGCTTCATTAAGTCTCAACCACACACAGAAATATAGTATATATGATAGAAAGGTAGATGGATGATGGTAAGAATGATGGACAGATCTGTGCTGATAACTGTTATCTATATTTTATACACATTTTCAGGGATCTGCTTTGTTTTAATAGAAATACAGAATGTGCTTACAAATATCCAGCCAGTTTCCCCCAGAAAATCAAGACTCTTTTTCAATCCATTTTCTGTCTCCTTGGGCAAAACTGTCAAATCTACTTAATCTTTTATAATCATTTATAGAGAATGCAAGCATGGAAAGATGTCAGCATTTCTGATAACAACCTTTATCGTCCAAGATTTATAACACCCACAAAGCAAGTTCCCCAGCACGGTATTTTGGCTTTAAAGCTTTCAACGGAATCCTAGTGGTTTTCCTGTTGATTAAGAAGAGAATAGGTGCTGGATTGTAATCCAGTTCAGTGAAACAGAATGGTGAGTCCATATATTTGAAATTTCCCCCCTTCATTGCACACATAACACTTATATGTATTATTTTATTTTTTTGAGCTGGCGCTTTTCATCACTCGGCTTTCTAGCCTGGGAGCTGGATTGGAAAATCATTTGAAGAATGAACCTATACTATGCCTCCAGGAAATGAAAAGGAATATTGCACTACCAGCTGACATGTCTGGCTGATTTTCCAGTCATCATATTTTGATGAATGCTTGATGCATCAGTTTTAAAGTTCTTTCATCTATTTAGTTCTTATGAATGATCCCCCAATTTCAAAAGAGCAAGAAAGTAAATGTTGCCCCCTTAGGTTTCATCTAAGGTTATCTCTCATAAGACAGTTTGCTCATTTCAACTTTCCAGAAGCAATGAACAATCCTATGTATGTTTGCTCAGGACTAATCCCAAAATGCTCAATGAAACATTTTTCTTAGACTCCATCTAAATCCAGTAGCAATAGCACTTATAGCACTTAGACTTATATACCGCTTCATAGTGCTTTACAGCCCTCTCTAAGCGGTTTACAGAGTTCAGCATATTGCCCCCAACAATCTGGGTCCTCATTTTACCGACCTCAGAAGGATGGAAGGCTGAGTCAACCTTGAGCCGGTGAGATTTGAACAGCTGAACTGCTGAACTAGCAGTCAGCTGAACTTGCAGTGCTGCTTTTAACCACTGCGCCACCTCAGCTCCTTACCCTGTTCATTAATTGATTTGCTAATGCATTTTGGACATATGACTACCTAGCCTTTGTGGAAAGGCAGCGAAGGGGAAGCTATCATTTAAGGACACCTAGTCAATTGGTTGACAGTATTGATTTAATTCTTCCTAATATCTAACCTGAATCTACCCCGTTCTAGTTTTAACCTTGATTTGATGCTGTCGTCCAGAGCAATAACAAAGAACTCCATTCCCTTCTCTATTGGCAACCATTTACATATCAGAAGACAGCTATCATATCTCGCTCCAGTCACTCCCTCCCTCCCTCCCTTAATCTATAGGCCATACGTGCCCAATTCCTTTAAATATTCCTTATGGGACAACATTATCTTGTAATGGTTTTCTCAACCTGCTCTAATATGTTGTCTTTTTTAAACTGCAGTGCTCAAAAGTGGACATATCATTCTAAGTGAGGCTTGAGTAAACCAGAGTAGAATGGGACAACTACTTCCCAGGCTCTAAATTCTATGTTCCTGTTAATATATGGAAGTAGCATTTGCCTTTTTAGTTCGTGATGGTGATCTACCTAGCTGCTGGCTGATGATCTATCAGAACATCCAGATCTTTTTCACATATACTATTGTCATCCCAAGTCTTTCCCAATCTACTTTCAAGATGCAAGACTTAACATATTAACACTTGTGGCCTAACATTCAAGACTGTTTGCATCTTTCTGAACTCTCTCTGTCTCTGTCTCTCTCGCTCTCTGTTTCTCTCTGTGTCTCTCTTTCTCTCTCTCCTAAAGTGTTACCTACTCTAGTTTTGTGCAAACTTGATAATCAACCAGTCAATCCTTTCATCCAGATAATTAATAAAAATGTGAAATAACATGGAGTCCCTGTGACAGTGGTAACCCTTGATTCTCCTCAGGCTTATATTTTATATGTAATTCTTAAGTATATCATGACATATTTTGCTAAAGTGAAAGTGCATTATATAATTTAATTTAATAATAAAATTTCTATGCTGCCCAACTCCCAGGGGACTCTGGGCGGCTAACAACAAGTAAAAACATATAATCAAATAAGAAAAAATATCTATGCCATTCCCCTGATTTTTTTTTTAATCACTGTGAAAAAGAGATAAAATAGTCTGGTTGTGACAAACTCATGCTGGCTCTTGTCAGTTCTTGCATCCTTATTTTTTTCCACAAGTATCCTGTTTAATGGTCTGATAGAAGACCTTGCTCAGTATAAGTATACAAGTCTTTCCTTCGGCTTATGATGACAGAGGCAACATGCTCTCATCCAGTCTCCTAAAATCTCACAAATTTTCCATGAGTTCTCAAAAGTTATACATACTGTAGATGGATAGATAAATGATAGATGATAGATGAATAGATATAGATAGATAGATAGAGATAGAGATAGAGATAGATAGATAGATAGATAGATAGATAGATAGATAGATAGATAGATAGAGATAGATAGATAGATAGATAGATAGATAGATAGATAGATAGATAGATAGATAGATAGATAGATAGATAGATAGATAGATAGATAGATAGATAGATAGATAGATAATGGAGTAGTTTAATAATTTTAATAATTCCATTTCTTCTTGATGCATTGCAATTAATGTAGCTATGAGGAAAGTAGACCTTTTGAAATGGAGTTCTAATTTTTTCACTTTTTAAAATTATTTCTATAAAGTGGATATACCATGATCTCTCTAAGTTCCAATTCTGTCACTGAAAGCTTCTTCAGTCATGTAAAAGAAATATGTTTTAATAGTTCTAACTCATAAGGCTTCATTTTCCCTTTGAGAAAATGCAATATTTCTCAGTGTGAATTCTTCATAATATCAAGAAGATTCTCCTTAAGCTGACAAGTTAAGAATCAGTTGTATTTCAGGTTCATGATATACTATCCCTATTCCTATTCAAAAGAGTATGAATCCTATATCTAGATCTACAGGGCATACATTTCAAAGAAGGAAGGAAGGAAGGAAGGAAGGAAGGAAGGAAGGAAGGAAGGAAGGAAGGAAGGAAGGAAGGAAGGAAGGAAGGAAGGAAGGAAGTCTTGTTAATCGTTGATCTTTCTATGTGATGAGCGGGAGAACATTTGAGGGCTCCCTGTATAAACAGGAGCTGACTACCGAGTCTTTGCTGGAGTTTCACTGTACTTAATAAAGTATTTCTTTATTAATATGTCTGCCTCCTGACTCTTCTGTACGAGAACCTAACATTGGCGACGAGGATGGGATACTGAAGAGCACGTTCGAAGCACTCCAGCCTGGCCGTGTTCAGAAGCATCAGGCAGAAGAGGCGCCAAATTCAAATGGGCGCCATGTCATCCTTCTACCCACCGATTCCCTTCGACCTGCCCAAGGAAAACTGGGGGTCCTACATGATGAGGTTTCACTGTTTTCTAGAAGCAAACGATTTGCAAGGTCTCTTGGAAAACAGAAAGAGAGCCATGTTCCTGAGCCACTGTGGACACGAGGTTTTCGATATGGCCGTGTCGCTTGCAGAGCCTATTCTGGTAGAAATGCTACCGTGGCAATCGCTACAGACTCTTCTACAAACGCACTACGCTCCGGGCCCCATCGAAAGTCATGAAAAGACATGAATTCTGCCAACGGTTACAGAAAGAAGGGGAAACAATAAATGAATATATTGCAGCCTTGAGAAAAGCAGCCATCCACTGCGACTTCCACGATTTGGATGATGTTCTACTTGATCAGCTAATTTGTGGAGTCCAGGACGTTCGACTACAGCGGAGACTCCTGGCAAAAAACTAATGTGAATCTTCAAAACGCGTTAGAAGAAGCCAGGGCCACCGATGCATCGACTCCAACTGCTGAGTCACTGCATCGAAGGAGCACACCAACTTCAAGGAAGGTGTCTCCTGAAGTGCACAAAACATGGTGCTGTGATGATACTGATGTGAGTGAAGGTGAGGAGGTCTTCAGGACAGATCGGCGCCAAGGAATCGAGGAATCTGATTGGTCCTTGCAACCCAGGGCTCCCTATATAAACAGGAGCTGACTGCTGAGTCTTTGCTGGAGTTTCATTGTACTTAATAAAGAGCTGTTGTTACTATGTCTGCCTCCTGACTCTTCAGTACGAGAACCTAACAGGGAATATGAAAGTTCATTTTATGAGTAAGGCAGAAAATTGTCAGGTACATTTTCTGTTCCCCAAATCAAAAGTTAATGTAACTGAACATTAACTAGAGGCTTAAATACTTCATGGTTTTGTCTTCTCTACCACGAATTGAAGAGGAAAACTCAAAAAAGGAAAACTCACAAAATTAGGAGTGAATAATAAACATATTTTGTCTTCTAAAAGTGCCAGTTGAAGACCCAAGTGTCATGTTTACTTTTGTTTCATCATAAAAAATACTGTATGAAACAGAATTCTTCAACTTAATGCAAAAGTATGTAATTTACACTTTCCAAGTCAATATACAATTATATGTCACTTTTCATACTTTTCTCAATTTTGTGTAGAGAAAAGAAATAGCAAAACTGGATATAGAAACAGGGATAAAATTACCTTAACTTATAGAAACTGGGATAAAATTAAGTTTGGACCGATGGGTAAAAATGGAGAATTGAAATCTGAATTCATTTTAAGTCCTTTTAAAATTTTGATGTCCAAATCAGTGTAAGCAATGTGGATAGGAAACTTATAAGATATGTTTTTAAACAAAACTCTTTCTTAACTATTTTTTATTCTTTCCACCTCCCCAGAAAACCTAACACATACTCAATAAAAGGCTATTATTTTGAAAAATATTTTCAATGTGATACTGGTTACTCCCCCTGGTGTGAATGCAGGAGGGAGCCTACCACACTTTAAATTAATGCCATCAAGTTAAAGAGGTCAGAACTTTATTCTGCAGGAAGCAACCAACTTACAGAGCATGTCTTCCTTGATGGTATGCCCTGCTGTTTAGTAACGGCTGGCTAATTTTCACTCAGTGATTTTGCATCTTTTAACTTGAAATCTTTTTGAAACTTGAACTGGAAAGCACTAATTGCCCAGTCAGTTACCTAGGGGGCAGGGGCGGGTTCCTAATTTTTTACTACCACTCTGTGGGCGTGGCTTATTTTGTGGGTGTGGCTTGCCAGCCATGTGACCGGGTGGGCATGGGCCTCGGGAGCTTGGCAGTGGCCGGAGAAGCAGGGGGCATTGCCCACCCGCAACGCAGCCCCCCGCAGCGGGGGCAGCAAGACTGCAGCAGCGGTTCTTCTAGGAGGCTCCGTCCGGCCTGAATGCTTCTCCCCATTCAATGATCCTAGGCTCCTGCCACCCGTTCCCCCTCCCCTCAGCAGCTCGAGAAGCCTCGAACGTGAGAAATTGCCTGGGATCATCACCGCACGTTCGTGGCTTCTCGGACTGCTGAAGGGAGGGGAATGGGGATAGCTCCTGCCGCCCGTTCTTTCAACATCTCACACGCTCCCTCAGCTATCCTCCCCTGCTTGGACTCACTGTGGGGTAGGAAGGCAGCACATGTGCAGTGCAGGAAGCTCGGCTACTGGGCATGCGCAGAAGAAATTCTTTTTACAAATTTAACAATTTTTTTTAAAAAAATGGCGGCACCCAGGCACTAGCAACCGACCGCACCGGTACTGTGACGTCACCAGCGGGCCGCTACCAGTGCTATAGAGTGGACCGCACCGGTAGGAACCCACCACTGCTAGGGGGGAAGTATATATCTTTCCATCTTTTTCTGAGATAGAATATATGGTACTGAAGGAAGCCACAATTGTTCAAATATAATTTTTTAAAAAATCTTCTTTATAAGACTCATCCTTTTATTCACATTTCTCTGTATTACTACTGCTGGAAAAAGACCAGTACATTTTCCCTTTTATTTTATTTTATTTATTTTATTTTGTTTGTCAAACATCTACAAGATAACAAGTATAGGTATGAACATAAACATGAACAAAGGAAGTAAATACAGATAAATGGGGACAGTAAGACAGGGACGGTAGGCACACTGGTGTGCTTATGCACGCCCCCTTTACGGACCTCTTAAGAATGGGGTGAGGTCCACAGCAGGGGTGGGTTCTGGATCCTTTTGCTGCCGGTTCGCTCAGGGTCATGCTGTGCGTGCACCCACCCGCAGCAATAAAAAATCCAAAGATGGCGGTGCCCACAGAGACATCGACAGAACCGGCTCCATGACATCATCATCAATTTACTAACGTTCTAAAGAACTGGTTAGAACTGGTAGGAACCCACCTCTGGTCCACGGTAGACAGTTTGAGTTTGAAGTGGTGAGGTTTTGAGGCTGTAACAACGGAGTCGGCTAGAGCAATCCAGGCATTGACCACTCTGTTGCTGAAGTTGTATTTTCTGCAATTGACTTTGAAGTGGTTTACCTTGAGTTTGTATCAATTATTTGCCCATATATTATTGTGGTTGAAGCTGAAGAAGTCTTTGACAGGCAAGACATTGTAGCAGACAATTTTATGTACTATGCTTAGAATGGACTGCAGGTGGCGTAGTTCCAGATTGTCCAAGCCCAAAATTTCAAGCCTGGTGGCATAGGGAATTCTATTGTGAGTAGAGGAGTGGAGTACTCTTCTCGTGAAATACCTCTGAACCCACTTAATCGTGTTAATGTCCGATATACAGTGTGGGTTCCAGACGGACAAGCTGTATTCAAGAATGGGTCTGGCAAAGGTTTTGTATGCCCTAGTTAGCAAAACAATATTACTGGAGAAAAAGCTATGCAAAATTAGATTAACAACTCTTAATGCCTTTTTGGCAATGCTATTACAGTGAGCTCTGGGGCTTAGATCATTTGAGATGAGTACTCCTAGGTCCTTGACAGAGTGAGGGTCATCTACGAGACCATTTCCGTCCAACTTATATTTGGTGTTCTGATTTTATTGCCAATGTGTAGGACAGAGCATTTATTAGTTGAAATTTGGAATTGCCAATTGGGCAACCATTCTGATACATAGTCAAGGTTGTTTTGTAGGGCAGCAGCATTGTCAGTGGTGTTAAATAAATTTAATGTCATCGGTGAAGAGGACACAGCTGCTTTTAATATGATCACATAGGTCGTTGATGTAAAGCAGAAAGAGTGTGGTCCTAAAACATTGCCTTGGGGGACACTGCTGTTAACTGGTGCTGGATTTGATAGGGCCCTCCCTATTTTGACTTTTTGTTGCCTGTTTGACAGGAATGTGGCTATCCATTTGTGCAGGGATCCGGAGATGCCATAAGAACTTAGTTTCAACAGTAGTTTGTCGTGCACCACTGAATCAAAGCCTTTGCAGAAGTCTATGTAAATTGCGTCTATTGCTTTACCTTGGTCAAGATGTGTTGTCCAAATGTTTCTGCAGTGTAGGAGTTGCAGATTACAGGACATTTTTTTCCTGAAACCAAACTGCTTGTTAGAAAGCAAGTTGTTTGTTTCTAAGTGGAGGGTGATGGATTGGTTTATAATTGATTCCATGACTTTACAGGTGACGCAACACAGTAAGATTGGTCTGTAATTTTCTACAAGACTAGGGTCTCCCTTTTTAAAAATAGGTATGACTGGGGGTTTTTTTTGTCCTTGGCTTTCACAAATGTGGCATGAGGTGGAATGGACCATGAGTTTGGTTCAGTATATGACAGCTCTTGTTCCTAGAGTAGATCTCTCAGGTAAAGCAACTTTGTCACTGGAAGGATTCAATTTCTGAAGTCACTGAGGTAGCAAAAATCAATCTTAACGGACCAGAATTAGGATGAGGTGCAGAAATGCTGCCATTATTTAGAGATATGCCTGTATAATAGCTTGATGTCAAGAAAAACTTCTACAAAAGATGCACAGGAAGAATTAGCTTTCCAGCTTATCCCAATACCCTGATGGCCTTAATTTTTATTCTTTTTACTTATTCTCTAGAAGGATTTTTGTTTGTTTCTTCCATGAGCCTATCTTAAAAATCAGTCTGTACACTTCATTTAATCCAAATATATATATGGCTTTGAAGTGAACTATAGCAGCATGATGCAACTGTGTAATGGTAATGTAGCTACACTTCCATCCAGTTTACTTCCAAGCATAATTCAAAGTGACAGTATATTCTCAGTGGATTTGTTTTAGATCTACCAACACAGAACTGAAGTAATCAACTGAATGCTCTCTCCATGGGAAAAACAACAACAACAACAACAACAACAACAGAATTTGTGGTTACCAGAGTCAGTTTTACAACATTTTTAATAATGATACCCAATGTTTCTGATGCCACCTGTAACTGTAGTCATTTGGCTGTTCAATCCTAGGTATATTAAGGAAGATTTTCTAGGATCATGTAGCAATCCAATTTAAAGTGTTATGTGGTAAATTCATGGTTGTAAATGTGCACCTGTCATGAATAACTTAAGGGAGCTGTTTCTTTTCTTGGACTCAAGTACAATCTCAGAAAAAGATATGTGTGACATGCAAACCCAAACACCTCCAATCCATTTTTCTCTTTTGGAATCCAAAGCACTGCATAACCTACTATTTTCAAATTCGTGGGCCTTTTATGTGTTTTCTTTTGCTACTGGTTCCATCTAAGTTTATGTGTTCTTTTTATTACTGTTCTTTGTTTTTTATGGCATGTTTCTAATTTACTCATAAATTTCTCTGACAGTTTATAACTTCTAAATCAGCATCTAATGTCATTTATAAACTGGGTAGGAGAAAACAAACTGAAGCTTAATTCAGAAAATATATAAGTTTAAAAGCAGATGAGGAACTGGGTATTCAAGATATCTTTGCTAAAGGTGTTGAAGATTTTAATTTGGATCTATTAATGGATTCAACCCTGAATCTGAACGTCCAGGGTTTTTGGTTGTCTGAATTGTATGCATATAAGCAGGTATAATCAGCTATGCCTACTTCTAGAGACATCAGAACTTGCCATGTTGAAATGTGCTATGATTGCAAATATGCTGTTTGGACTATTGTAAATGTACTCTATGCAAACTACCTTTCAAGAGCCCTTCACCATCTCAGCTTGGAAACTGCAATCAGATTAGGATAGTTATAAAGAGTATAAGACTATCATCCTGAACAGTACTCCAGCCTATTACATTTAAATTCAAGTCAAAGTTTGCTTATAAACTTAAGGCCATACTATATAAATAATAGTGCTTTCCCATCAATCGTCTGCACAGCTTCTAAAAACCAGCCATATTTGTAACACATCATTATTATTGTTACATTATGTGTTATGTTTTGTTATATATGATGTGAGGTGATGTAATATGATACGATATTTTATCTAACTAATAAAGCTGCTCATCTCATGAAATAATTATAATAATTGTCATTATCATTTTTTGAAAAATAGTTGTTTATTTATTTATTTATTTATTTATTTATTTATTTATTTATTTATTTATTTATTTATTTATTTATTTATTTATTTATTTATTTATTATGCCGCCCTACTCCCTGAGGACTCAGGGCGGCGTACAACATAAGAAGAACAACTAAACAATATAATAATTTAATAACAGTTTAAAATGCATTTAAAAAACATACAAAATCATAAGATGTGAAATTGTCTCAAAGCCCCTCCTGCAGGAAAAACCATGTCTTAACGGCTTTTCGGAAGGCCAGCAAGGTGGGGATAATTCGTATCTCTGGGGGTAGTTGGTTCCAGAGAACTGGGCCCCCCACAGAGAAGGCCCTCCCCCTAGGCCCCGCCAGCCGACATTGTTTGGTTGACGGGACCTGGAGGAGACCCACTCTGCGGGACCTGACCGGTCGAAGGGAAGTATGAGGTAGGATGTGGTCCTATATTATTATTATTATTATTATTATTATTATTATTATTATTATTATTATTATTATTATTATTATTATTATTATTATTATTATTATTATTATTATTATTATTATTATTATTATTATTATTATTATTATTATTATTATACAATTGTATCACAGCGGCCAGTTGTTTCGCCGGATTTGGCATTGATTACTAGTCGAGCCCCACCCAGGGGCCTAGGAAGTCGTAATGTATTTTCGAAGTATATGTGCAGAACCGAGCAGTGCGGCTTTCTGCATTTGACTGATGGTGATTTTGTCAATTTTGAGCTGTTTTAAATGTAATTCCAGTGCTTTTGGGATAGCACCCAGTGTTCCAATCACCACTGGAATTACCACTGCTGGTTTGTGCCATAATCGTTGGATTTCGATTTTTAAGTCCTGGTATTTTGCGATTTTTTCGTGTTCCTTTTCATCGACCTTGCTATCTCCTGGTATTGCAATGTCAATTATAGTCACCTTGTTGTTCTCGACCAGCGTGATGTCTGGTGTATTATGCGCCAGTACCTTGATTATTATTATTATTATTATTATTATTATTATTATTATTATTATTATTATTATTATTATTATTATTATTATTATTATTATTATTATTATTATTATTGTTGTTGTTGTTGTTGTTGTTATTGTTATTGTTATTATTATTATTATTATTATTATTATTATTATTATTATTATTATTATTATTATTATTATTATTATTATTATTATTATTATTATTATTATTATTATTATTATACAATTGTATCACAGCGGCCAGTTGTTTCGCCGGATTTGGCATTGATTACTAGTCGAGCCCCACCCAGGGGCCTAGGAAGTCGTAATGTATTTTCGAAGTATATGTGCGGAACCGAGCAGTGCGGCTTTCTGCATTTGACTGATGGTGATTTTGTCAATTTTGAGCTGTTTTAAATGTAATTCCAGTGCTTTTGGGATAGCACCCAGTGTTCCAATCACTACTGGAATTACCACTGCTGGTTTGTGCCATAATCGTTGGATTTCAGTTTTTAAGTCCTGGTATTTTGCAATTTTTTCGTGTTCCTTTTCATCGACCTTGCTATCTCCTGGTATTGCAATGTCAATTATAGTCACCTTGTTGTTCTCGACCAACGTGATGTCTGGTGTATTATGCGCCAGTACCTTGTCTGTTTGTATACGAAAATCCCACAAGATCTTGACCATCTGATTTTCAGTGACTTTTTCAGGCTTGTGTTCCCACCAGTTTGTAGCAGTATGGATGTTATAATTTTTGCATAAATTCCAGTGGATCATTTGTGCAACAGAGTTGTGTCGTAATTTGTAATCAGTCTGTGCGATTTTCTTGCAGCAGCTGAGCACATGGGCTACAGTTTCATCAGCTTCCTTGCATAATCCGCATTTAGCATCACTTGAGGATTTATAAATTTTAGCCTTTATGGCATTTGTGCAAATTGCCTGTTCTTGTGCAGCCAGGATCAGTGATTCTGTTTCTTTCTTTAAAGTTCCAGTTGTTAACCATAGCCAAGTTTTTTCACTGTCCACTTTGTCTTTTATTTTTTCCAGAAATTGGCCATGTAATGCTTTATTTTGCCAACTCTCCATTCTTGATTTTATCACATTTTTTTCTGTATTCTTGTTTTGTCTGTTGGGCCTTCAGTAGATTTTTGTTCTTTACTTCAATTAATAGATGTTCTTGACTTTCTTTTAAATAATCCGCCAGTGCATGTTTTTCTTCTTCAACTGTTTGCTTTACTTGTATTAGTCCTCTGCCACCTGATTTTCGGGGCAGGTAAAGTCTATCAATGTCACCACGTGGATGTAAACTGTAGTGCATTGTCATTAGTTTTCTGGTTAAATAACTAAAATATGTGTGGGTGACATTATGCAGGGTTTAAATGAAAATGAATATCTTCATTTTCAAAGGACAAAAAGGATAATTTTGCTAATTATGGCACCCATCATGTTTTTAATGTCTTTCCCACATGTAGTACATGTTTTCTTTTCTACATCCATATTTTCCATTTTGCAGGTTACCTTAGTTGCCATAATTTACAGCCTGTCATGCACATGATTTCTTAAGCATAGATCCTGATCGGCAATAAGTCATTCTCTGCTATTTCTGCTGTATGCCAGCACAGCTATTTTTGATATTTGCAAGCATAATGTCACACAGACTCAGCATAATGATTCTACTTTGAAGCTACCAGTTGTCACCTGGCCTTCAGTTTCAGCTGTGAAACACATTAGAGAGGAACTCTGTGCCCAGTTTCAGCATGAACCCTGAACCCAAAGCAAATTTAGGCAAATTAGGGTAATTTTTAACTCACTCAAATTTCTATAGAGAGTTGCTCTGACCTCTCTTGCATTTTTAGCTTTCACTTTGATTTTTTTCTTCCTCTCCTTTTTCTCACTTTATATTTGCATTAATTTTAATCTTCCTTTAAAAAATTTTTTAATACAATATAGATAGATAGATAGATAGATAGATAGATAGATAGATAGATAGATAGATGATAGACATCGTATTAAATATTTAAACATATATGTGTGTGTATGTATGTATATGTATATACAAATATATATGTATATTCATATCATGTACATATATATACATGACGATATACATAAACATATATCTATACCTATACATATATTGTGTGTGTGTGTGTGTGTGTATATACACACACACGCATATATATTTGTATATTAGGATCTAAATTTCCTCTGGTCTGAATTCATAATGCCAGTGGTTCCCAATCTGTGGTACGTGTACCACTAGTGGTACGCGAGGGCCTTCCAGGTGGTACGCGAACACTTTCGGGGTCATGAACGATTTTTAGTTAGTTATTTTTTACTTCACAAAAATGTTTACTGCCTAACACAAGATAATCTGGCAACGATTTGCAACTGTTGCCACACGCCACCCACCTGGTCCCAGCGGCCCGAGAATCCAGTTGCTGGATGCACGGGGCCAAAAAAGGAACGGTACAATTATGGAAATAAAGTGATATCTGATCGAATTTAGTTTCTCTGGAACCAGGTGGTACGCGGCGACTGTACGGGACCTCCAAGTGGTACTCGATCACGAAAAGGTTGGGAACCACTGCATAATGCTCTAGACAGCTCCAACACATTAAAAAGAGTTATCTTTCTAGAGTTTGAAGAGTGAGAAAGCACAGGTAGACCTTGAGTTATAACCATAGGTGAACCCACAGTTTCCATCATAAAGTGGTTCACCACATGACTATGCCCTATTTTATGATCTTTTATGTGAGGGTCATTAAATGCAAGGTTGCAGTCATAAAGTGAAGTGTGATGATTATTAAGCAAAATGTGATAGTTATTAAGTAAACCCACTCCTTATTATGAGGCATTTTTTTCTGGAAACCAGAAATAAATGCTGGTTTCTTTAAAAGAAAACATTGCAAATTGTGGTCACGTGACCCCAGGATGCTGCAAATGGCTGTAAATGCAGGCTGGTTGCCAAGCAACCGAAATATGGTCACGTGACCATGGGGAAGTGGATGTCAAAACTTTGAATCTGGGTGTTAAGTCACTTTTTCAGGGTTTATCATAATTGAAACTAATTATCACTTAAGCATACAGGATTCGGGTTATCCTCAGAGCACAATGGCCTTTGTGATAAAATTCTACTGTTTCAGAATTTTCAGCACAATTTAGAGAACCTTAGGGATAAAATTTGAAATGAAACCATAGGTACAATTCCAGAATATATCAATGCAAAATATAATCATTTATTAAGATCATGCTACTCCGGCCTTGAGCAAGGGATTGGACTAGAAAACCTATGATTCTATGAGCTATGGTGAAAAACTTTGCAAAACTTGAACAAGTCATTGTATTAATAATATCTGTTTGGGATCTTAAAACTTTAGCAGTCACCTTGTTCTAATAAAAACAAAATAAACCAAAGGTTGAAGCCCCTTATTCATGTTTTCCATATTTAATAATGAGAAGGCTAAAATACTTTTTTCCCTCTCAATTCATAGTCCAAAAAATATGAAGACAGGTGATGGTGATGTAATTGTGAATTAGATTGAACTACATTTCCTTCAAGAAAAATCTAAAAAGCTCAACAACATATTGGGCAATAAGATATTTTTACTCATGCTTGGGATATTCCTTCTCAGTTTTTGTCTTGCCTTGCTATCTTGCTTTTTTAAAAACACTTCATCTGTGTTTTGTGTAATTTTGCTTACCTGAAAGTGAATAGCGGGTATGTATGTATGTTATCTTCATAATTTTGTAAGTCATTGTTTAAATGTTTTATTTCCAGCTATCTATGTTATATAATAACAACTAGCCATAGTAGCACAGTAGTTAGAATGCAATATTGCAGGCTGACTCCACCCACTGTCAGGAGTTCGATCCAGACTGGCTCAAGGTGGACTCAGCCTTTATCTATTCATTTGTCAAGCATGTATAAGATAACAGGTATAAATATAAACATGTTTATGAATACATGAAATGTATACAAATAAATGAGGACATTAGGACAGGGATGGTAGGCACGACGGTGCACTTATGCATGCCCCTTACAGACCTCTTAGGAATGGGGTGAGATCAACAGTAGACAGTCTAAGGTTAAAGTTGTGGGGGTTTGGGTAAGAAACCACAGAGTCAGGAAGTGCATTCCAGGCATTGACCACTCTGTTGCTGAAGTCGTAATTTCTGCAATCGAGTTTGGAGCGGGTTACCTTAAGTTTGTATCTATTTTGTGCTCATGTTGTCAGGGTTCCAAATAGCATCCAAAACTAAATCAGAGTCCAAGGGAAAGTATTCCTCAAAGTTCCAATTTAATAACAGATCCATGTTGGCACATCTGGATGAAACCTGAATCTGAAGTCCCTTGGGTTTCACCACCCAGTTGAAAGTTCAAGCCCCTGTCCCCACTCCCCCAAGTCCATCATGTTGACCAATCTTCAACTGCCAGCCTGGCAGAATCCACCCATCTCCTTCCATGCAGGTGCAGGAGTGCAGAGACAAAGGATGACTTTGACTATCTAGAAAGAATTTGTTATGGCTACATACAAACAGCCCTCATGCAATTCCCCACTCCCAGTTTCCCACACTAAGGAATACATATTAAAATAGTATAAAGTATGGCAGGCCAAAGACCCCAACTAAAATGGCTTCAGCCTGACACGTGTATTGTTGTGGTTGAAGCTGAAGTAGTCATTGACAAGTAGGACATTGTAGCAGATAATTTTATGTATTATGCTTAGGTCAGACCAAAGGTGGCATAGTTCTAAGTTTTCTAAGTCCAAAATTTCAAGTCTGATGGCATAAGGTATTCTGTTGCGAGTAGAGGAGTGGAGAACTCTTCTCGTGAAATATCTCTGGACTCGCTCAATTGTATTAATTGTCCAAAATGCAGTATGGGTTCCAGACAAATGAGCTGTAAATGTTTTGTATGCTCTAGTTAGCAGTACAATATTACCAGAGAAGAAGCTACTCAAGATTAGGTTAACAACTCTTAATGTCTTTTTGGCAGTGTTGTTACAGTGGGCTCTGGCACTTAGATCATTAGAGATGAGTACTCCGAGGTCCTTAACAGAGTGAGGGTCGTCTACGAGGTCGTATCTGCCCAGCTTGTATTTTGCGTTCTGATTGCAATCTTCCTCATTGAAATACTAGGTGATTATTTCAATCCTAGCATTGAATTTAGTGAGACTTACTTCCGAGTAAACCAAGTGTTCCTCCCCCTCCCCAAATAGCCTGGTCTCCAGTTCAGCAAAAAGATTGCTAGGATATCACTTCCTCTCTCCTTTCGCTGGATTTGTATTGGGTGGGTAGGAGAGTAGGCCCTTCTAGCTGATTGGTTGGGGCTAACTGTCTGGGGAGGCGGAACAACCAGGATGGACCCTCTTTCTGTGAAACAGCTGTGTCAAAGGGTGTGGGACACAGATGCCGGTGACCTATTGCCCAGGGCAAATGGGTGGAGGCGTGTCACCTGAGGAGATAAGTCGGGGAATAATCACCCGAGGAGAAACACCCGGGGAGAATGAAGAGTCGGAGATGAAAAGTCCTAGACCCCATTGTACTATAATAAGATGTTATTGCAGAAAGAACAATCATAGTGTCATCAAATTCTGTATATGTGCAAATGAGCAATTGT
Organism: Diadophis punctatus similis; assembly: GCA_023053685.1. Lineage (NCBI taxonomy): Eukaryota > Metazoa > Chordata > Lepidosauria > Squamata > Dipsadidae > Diadophis > Diadophis punctatus. The sequence goes on from JALIGW010000005.1 coordinate 60,967,397, forward strand.
CAAAGAAGTTAGAAAGATTTCTATTCACTTTTAAAAGAGAAAGATTGTTTTAAAAAAAGGAAAGTTTTGTGATAAAGAAGATGAAAGAGCAAATCAAGAGGGTCAGCTTTTTTTAGAATTCTTAACAGGTTATTCAAAATCAAATTAATAGAACTTAATCCAGAAAGTATACCAAAGATCAAGAGGTTTCAAATTCTAAGAGGGCATTCTGCTTTTAAGAAGCAGAATCAAAGAACAATTAGAAGTAGGAAAGCTTGCTAAAAAAACAAAAACCCTGACATCTTGCCAAATGAGGAGAACATAAAGGAAGCTTTTTATCTTTATTGAGAGAATAAACAATGTAGAATTCAAGGGCTGGAAAGAAAGAAACTTAATTGCTTAAGACAAAAATATTAAACAATAGTAAAATAATAATTATTTATATCTATCAGAGCGGCTGGAAGACATTTTGGAATGTTCAAGAAACCAGTTTTAAAAATGTGCTATAACATATGAAAGCATGTGCCTCTCTTGTGCCATTCTGTCTATGTGTCATGGTTGTCCAACTTGCTAAGTAACCATCCTGTAGGAAGTTCTCTGATTTTTCAGAATTAACCACTGTAAAGCACCTGAAGTGTCTCTCTATACAGGCCTATACTTCAGCCACTTCACAATAATTCATTCTGAATTAGTTCTTCTGAGCACCAATTATGGTGACCACAGGAAAACTTGGCCTGAGTTCATCACTTTTCCTAATCCAGCACCAAACAAAGGGTCATCTGTAAGGTTAAAAAAAAAAGTAAAGGTTTCCCCAGCCAGTCACATCTGAGTCTAGGAGCCTTAGCTTCATTTCCTAGCTGAGGGAGCCAGTATTATTTGAAGATGCTTCCATGGTTATGTGGCTGGCGTGACTGTATGTCGAAGCATATGGTATGCTGTTATCTCCCAATAAAGTGGCACCTATTTATTTACTTACATTTGCATACTTTTGAACTGTTAGGTTGGCAGGACCTTGGGCAAGAATGTGAGCTCACCCCATACACGTGCTACTTGGGTCTCGAACTGCCAACCTTCTGATTGACAAACCCAGTGACTTAACCACAAGATATAAACATATCTCAAATGTGCATATTTTAAATCCACTGATGTCTTAAATAGATGTTCGAAAAGAGATGCCACTGTTATATCTGGGATCAAACAAAATCATATGCTGCATTCTTGATAAGATGAGAGTCACAGTTTAATAGAATAATCACCTTGCTTTGATGTGTTGTCTTCCAAGTTGTCATCAGCTGAAGAGACAATATCCTATGTTTATTCCTCTTTAGCATCTTTAGTTTGATGACCACCTCTTTTGTCTTGCATTTGTTGTCAACATGTCAGTTGTGGAGAGTGTGAATATCCTCTTCCTTTGTATTAGAAATATTCCTAAACATGTTGTTAACTTCAATTCTTTTCTGTTGCTTTAAAGCGAGAACTTTGAAGTCATGTTGTTATATTCTTAAATTGACTGGGACTAGACGATACCTGTTTTTGTTATCATTGTGCTCTTGTTATTATAAACTTTTTCTTTTAAAAAGAAAGAAAATCATATAGATGGGCATAATATTTATTTTTTGATGATTGTTGTACCTTCTACTCATTTATGTGCCCTCTTGCTGTTTGATGTTTTATTTATTTACTTGAATCAAGTCTCATAGTAAATATATATTTTAACAGGGGAATAAGTGTATTTGTGCTAGATGGTCAGTCTCAACTCTTGTCTATTATTTAACCAGTAAAAGTTGAAAGGTTAGCTAGTTCTACAGATACTGACATTGTAAGCTATTAGGACTGTACTGGACAAATGAAAAATCAAAGCAAAACAGAAATGATTCACTGACCGAGAGTAAGCCTGCTGGTTCAGGAATAAGGAATTTAGATTTAAAAATCATTTCTATTATTATATAACACATTTTCTTTTACCACTGCCAAGGGAACCCTGAACATTGCATCAAAACCTTCTGTACAAAAAAGTTTCAACTGTTTAATTTTGTAAAATATTCCCATATTTAATGACAGTAGTTATTAAGGCATGGTGAATATATTAGATTTGCCATTTCCACCCACATTTTAATATACATTACAGACACAATTTTCCCTTATTCAGAGTTTGAGAAAACATGAGAATGACAATAATTGGCACACATTAATGCTGTCCTACCAGTTTTTCAAGTTTGCCTTCTTTTGAAGGTAAAGCCATATTATTTCAACCTTAGGAACAAAATCAAAAGTCCCAAAGCTAAAATAGTCACCTCTGGCTCTTCATTTATGAAGAGATAAACCATCATAGTTTGGTCAGAATGGGGCTGCTTGTTCAAAAAGTTTGCTTTTCTCTGCTTATCTTACAGTAGCAATAACTGTAAGATAATACATAAACATGAATGGGTCTTCATGAGATGACAACCCTTCTCCATTCTATCAAAAATGAAGCATCAAAACAGATCAATTTTGATGAAGGGAAAGCAAAGCATTCACAACAGTAGATTGCTGGATTTGAAGAACTACTCCAGGCAACTAACATGGTCATTAACTTGGAATTAAGAACCAAGCCTACCACCCTCACCACCACTTCCCTCTTCAGCCATAACATTGTACCTATGTACACAGCTTTTTTTTTTCAATTATTTTACTCTTCTATGAACTTTAGATGAGCCTTAATATTGCCATCTGTATTGTGTCCAGTTGATTCCCAGCTGGAAGATAAGAAGATCAGCTGCTACCATGTGGTAAAGGGTGAATGGAAATAAGTTTGCAACGAGGGGGAAAAGGGATGGCACAACAAGGAAATAGATCCTCCTCTCACCTTGAATAATGGTTTTTTTGCACCACCCTTGTTTTGGAAGTCTTTTCTTTACTTTTCTTAATAGAGCAGGAAAGTGGAATAATAATAATAAAGTCTTTGCATTCCAAGTCTGCGGTCTCATTAGATGAATCTTGTTATTTTACTTCATTTGTTGTCTTGCAAGGAACTATTCCCTTTTCAGAAAAAGAAAAATTTCAGCAGAGCAAAAGTGAAAGAATATTGCAGAGAAGTGGCAGTATATCAAAAAGAGAAAGTATACCCAGTCTCTCCAGAGATTCCTCCCGATAATTTTGATGAATGGTCCTCTCACCACATCACTCTCACACTCTGTAGAAGTGATTTCTTTCTGAAATGTGATTGTCCTGCAAGAGCTAATGTGAGTACAATTTGTCTGGCTTATGACTCTTAGCCTGGGAAAGTACAGAGGCAAAGAAAACTGAACCCTGAAATTGCAGTTGTAAAATCTTTTTAGTATTGAAATATATTTAAAGTTAGAAGGGGAGTAGAGGTGCATGAACTCCCTTTTCCATTCAGGAGGAAATAAGCACTCTGTCAATGTCAAGATAGGAATTTCTCCTATCAGAGGCGATATTGGATCTTGTTCCCTTGAAGTCATTCGCCTTAGAAAATAAAACTGAGATTCAAATCTAATTAACAAAATATTTATTTCAGTACAAAAGTAATAAAAATAGACCCTTAATAAGCTACATCTTTTCAGCTAATGAAGTCACGTCTGCCTTCGGCAGAAATGGAGAAGAGAAAGAAAGAAAGAAAGAAAGAAAGAAAGAAAGAAAGAAAGAAAGAAAGAAAGAAAGAAAGAAAGAAAGAAAGAAAGAAAGAAAGAAAGAAAGGGGAGTTGACAAACTCCTGGAATGCACGCATGCGTAGTAAAACATATCACATGTCTGCTTGATTATAAATACAGGAACCTTAGGAAACAGTAGAGGTGCACAACTGGCAATAATTCACATCGTGACAGTCAATGTCAGTGGAAGCAAGACCAAATTATGAATGGAAGGAGAAAATGGTAGCACCTTTGTACAGATAGCATTATAAATATAGTGCTATCTTGATCCTGTTGTCAGAAGTTTGCATCTTTGGATACCAAAACACATCTGCAGAAAGCACATCTGCCAAAGCACATCTGCAGCACAAGAACCATTGCTATTTCGAGAACTTTCAGGCCCTTCTTAAGCTCTTCTTCAGTGCTTTTATGTTTGCAGTGGAAAATCTCCTTACATGGATGCAGTCATAAATACATGAAACAGAGGAAATAAGCCCTATTTCTCCTTCTACTATAAAGTATTGCAGACTGGAATGCAATAAACTGAGAAAGTTCAATTGCTACAGAGATGAATGCCGTTAAAAAAAGGGAAATAACAAACACTGTTTCCATATCTGTAACCAGCAGCTCATCCTCTTTTTACTGTACATCCCATCACCCTAGATGTTAAAAAGAAAAGAAAAAAACCTTCTGCAAAGGTTAAAGATGGGATAAGCAATTTGGTGAGTGATCGAAACAGTATCTTCGGAGCACAGATGTTTCTGATGTATACATTTGTACTTAGAGTGCCTGATACATAAGCTTATAGCAGATGTCTCGAGTTCTGAGTGAAGCAAATGTCAGCAAATATGGTTTAATGGTTAGAGGGGCAGACCTGGACTTAGTTCAAATAGCCACTCAGCAGGAGCCAGATATATTTTGCGGTCAATGCACAGGGCAAGAGAAGAAAATGGATTAATATCCTGTAGGTCAATTCTGAACTTCATAAGTAATGAACACACAGATGACAGGCAGATAGGCAGACAGACAGACAAACAGACAGTTGATAAGTAGAATTTGGAGGATGATGCATACATACATTTTATACAGTATATAGACTGTTTCGCCTGTAAATAAGAACATATTTTACTATGTATATATACTGTTCAGTAGTAAATTATTCCATAATTCTGCAAATAAAAAAGTAAGAAAAAGCATATTTAATGTATACTGTATATGCTATTAGTATCTACCCTCGCCTCATCTTTATCTAATCATTGTATACCTTTCCCAAATATTTTGATCTCTGCATCTAGATTCCTCAAATATATAGATCTTACATGCAACTTTTCTAAATATTCTGGTTTTTATTTTGCAAGCAACTTTGCAGAGTATTCAGTTTTTTTAATGTGATGTTTAAGCCTCGAACATCTTGAGATCAATGCTAGCAGACTCCACAAATTATGCTTGTGTTGAATTCCCAATTCTGATGAATTTGGCAAGTTCAATTCAAAAACAATATTTATTAAAGCATTTAAAAGCTTATGAATGATCAGCAAAACCTTCAGGATTTTTCCACACTATTTTGAAGGACAACTTACTTTTCATGATAGTTCCTGGACTGTCCTTTTGAAGGTTTGGTGAGATACGTTAGAAACATTTACATGGCTTTGAGAAGAGTTCATATTTTCAGACAACGTTCAATCATTACAATTGACCACTAGTTATCTACAGTTGCAGCACAAAACTTGTCAAGTTTTATGGTCACATGATTGCAAACAGACATGATGTATTTCATTTCATGGAGGCAGAAGTGTTTTGTAATGTTATTTCTGTTGGAAGTGATTATGATAACATTCAGCTTTGGATATGAGACTCCCAAATGTGTGGAAGACTGAAATGAGTAGCTAGGGATGATTATCTCCAAAACAGGTTTTTCAGTGACGCTTCCCAACACTAGAATTTGAGAGGCACTTGGCCTTTTGCTTAATGTTTAAAAGGCACTTACCCTTTATCCTTTGACTATCTGGCATTCACATAGAAGCAATATGTGGTTGAACTAGACACTATGCTAGCACTTAGATGTTGTATTTACCTTAAAGAAAATAATGATCTTTTATAGAAGGATAAAAATATGGATTAGCTAAAAATTTAAGAGGCAAAGAAGGAATATTTTTTCCTTCCATCCCACCTTCTTTTAATGAGGTGAGAGAAATTTAAGTCATGTTCCAAAGTTTTCTCCCTGTCATCTCACCTAGGGTTCAAAGACCTTTAATTATGTCAACTATATTTTATTTATATGTTGCCTTTCTTTTATAAGGAAGGCAAGATGAAATGATGCTTCTGAAAAAAGAACATGAGAAAGAATAGAAAGTGATATTATAATAACAGTTGCCCTTAATTCACCAAGCTGGGTTATTTTAAGTAATTTTAGAAAGGAATCCGTACTGGGAATTGAACTTGGTACCCATTGTATGCACAGTGGATGTTCTACCATTGCACTTTAATCAAACATCCAGGCTGATGAAGAAAAAGAAAACATTTTTCATTACTCCTTCTGATGCAGGTATGCTAAATGGCTACAAAATAGTAGTGTCAGCCAGATCTACAGCATGGGTTTTTCCTTTGCATGGGCTTTTCCTTTGATGCATGCTTGCTATTGGCTGCCATAGTAACAGGGAGGTGGGCATGGCATTGGGGTTTGGGAAGTGAGCTGGTGTGGTGAAGGCCCATGTGAACAAAAAGGGAGGTTTGCTCTCAAGAACTACTGAGCTGCTGAGTGGAGTTGTTAACACCCAGTCAAGAACGCCAGATGGACAAAAATACCTGAAGATGAACTTCATACGACACTACCTGACTCTGTGGTTTCTTCCCCAAAACCCAAAAACTTTAACCTTAGACTGTCTACAGTCGACCTCACCCCATTCCTAAGAGGTCTGTAAGGGGCGTGCATAAGCGCACCATTGTACCTACCATCCCTGTCTTACTGTCCTATTGTCCAAATTTACCTGTACCTACTTTGCTTTTGTTTATGTTTATACCATACCTGCTATCTTGTACATGTTTTGAAAAACAAACAAACAAACAAACAAACAATGTGGGACATGGATTAGACATTCAGCCTGGGTCCAAGGGTTTTGGGGAAACTTTCAACCTGTAACTTTCGTGCCTTTTTGAATCAGACCTTGCTTTGCTTTTGCCGCTATTATTTCAAACTCAGTAGAAATACCTCTTCTCTAGTTCTAGTAATATAAGTGTCAACTGACAATAACCAACTAAACTAATACTTTTGTGACTCTCCCTTCCAACAGATACAGAACTGAATCAAAATTTCACTTGCCAGACATTTGACAGCCTCAATTCCCTGATTTTCTTCTGTTCAAAAATACTTTAAAACTATCAGGTTTATCAAAAATATTGTGGCCTGCTAAACATCATTTTTAATCGTTTGGCATGATCCTAGCTATCTCCCCAAAGTCAGCGCTCCATTGACCATAGGATTATACTTGACATTGATTTTTTGCCTCACAGAACATTCTAGTCTGAACTTAAAATAATTTTTTACTGAATCACTAAATAGATTCATAATGAAATGAAGAAACATATTGATATTTGTACAGCATTGTTTAAATCTTTCAATTATCTCATGCTAATTCTGCACCTTATTTAACTTTGAAAATATGTCTAGTGTCTAGATATTGAGTGTCTAGTTATTGTCTGTGTTTATTTCTATATGTTTTTTAAAAAATAGAGGGAGAGATGGAAAATCCGGCAGGAATCAAATTCATTTCTTTTAGATCATGAAAGACAGAAACTTTAGTCTGCTGAATCACAGAATTTAAGATTGTATTGGCCTTTAAATTCCACTTTCTTTTATATACCACAATCTCTTACTGCAAGCATTTTTATCTCCTTCACTCATCTTTAATTTGGATACCACAAAGAGTCTTAGATAAATCTCTTGATTAATCTCTTTCAGTACAATTGTCTGGTTAACCTTCTCACTTGGTCATATTTTATAAGCTATAGTGTTTTTTGAAATAATCTTCTCAACTCTGAAATCTGACAGTGCGGTTGTTTGGACATTAATAATAATCTCTTTGAGAAATGCCTTTAATGATAACATAATATCTCAATTATGGCCCATTGCTCTTTGATATTTATATCTGAAGTGAAATCTTTTAGAAATATCTCTTTTACTGTCTTTTCTGTCTCAACTAATTACTTACTGTATAGAATTTATTTGGAGTCGAAATGTTGTTTCTCCCCCCTCCTTCCCCCAGTTTCTAAGACTTACTAAATTTCCAAGAGAAACATTCCTTCTGCATAATATTATGAACAGGAGAGATGCAAGCAAAGTAGCAATTTGTCTTCTGATTAGGGATGAACTGAAAATTTATTTTTTTGTCTGCCGATTTCACAAGAGAGAATTCTGCTCTGGTAAATTAATAACCAGATTTTTAATAAAAAGTATGGATAAAAGCAGATTTCTAAAAGTTGTTGTTGTTTTTGTGAGTTGCGAAGTCATGTCTGACCCATCGCGACCCCAGGGACAACGTTCCTCCAGGCCTTTCTATCATCCCCCGGAGTCCCTTTAAGCTCATGCCGACTGCTTCAGTGACTCCATCCAGCCACTTCATTCTCTGTTGCCCCCTTCTTCTTTTGCCCTCAATCTTTCCCAGCATTAGGCTCTTCTCCAGTGAATCTTTTCTTCTCATTAGGTGGCCAAAGTACTTGAGTTTCAGGATCTGGCCTTCTAAAGAGCAGTCAGGGTTGATCTCCTATAGGACTGACCGGTTTGCTTGCCTTGCAGTCCAAGTGACTCTCAGGAGTCTTCTCCAGCACCATAGTTCAAAGGCCTCAATTCTTTAGCGCTCAGCCTTTCTTATGGTCCAACTTTCACAGCTATACATTGCAACTGGGAAAACCATAGCCTTGACTATACGCACTTTTGTTGGCAGGGTGATGTCTCTGCTTTTTAGTATACCATCTAGCTTTGCCATTGCAAAGCTAGAGCAAGCATCTTTTCATTTCTTGGCTGTAGTTCCCATCTGCGGTGATCTTGGAGCCCAGGAAAATAATATCTGTCACTACCTCCATTTCTTCCCCATCTATTTGCCATGAATTGAGAGGGCCGGGTGCCCTGATATTAGTTTTCTTAATGTTGAGTTTCAAGCCAATGTTTGTACTCTCCTCCTTTACCCGCATCAAAAGGCTCTTTAGTTCTTCTTCACTTTCTGCCATTAGAGTGGTATCATCTGCATATCTGAGGTTGTTGATATTTCTCTCGGCAATCTTAATTCCAACTTGTGATTCATCTATTCCCGTCTTTCTCATGATGTGCTCTGCATATAAATTAAATAGGCAGGGTGACAGTATACAGCCTTGCCAGACTCCTTTCTCAATTTTGAACCAATCAGTGGTTCCATGTCCAGTTCTCACTGTTGCTTCTTGATCCGCATATAGGTTTGCTAACTTTGCTAGCATGTGAAATGAGTGCAATGGTGCGGTAGTTTGAACATTCTTTGGCATTGCCCTTCTTTGGAATTGGAATGTAAACTGACCTTTTCCAATCCTGTGGCCACTGTTGAGTTTTCCAAATTTGCTGGCATATTGAGTGTAGCACTTTCACTGCATCGTCTTTTAAGATTTTGAATAGCTCAACTGCAATACTGTCACCTTCATTAGATTTGTTGTTGCTCAGACTTCCTAAGGCCCATTTGACTTCACATTCCAGGATGTCTGGCTCAAGGTCAGTGGCCACCCCATCATGGTTATCAGGGACATTAAACTCATTCTTGTATAGTTCTTCTGTGTAATTTTGCCACCTCTTCTTAATCTCTTCTGCCTCTGTTAGGTCCCTGCCATTTTGGTCCTTTATCATGCCCATCTTTGCACGAAACGTTCCCTTTATATCTCTAATTTTCTTGAAGAGATTTCTGGTCCTCCATATTCTATTGTTTTCTTCTATTTCTTTGCACTGTTCATTTAAGAAGGCATTCTTATTTCTTCTAGCTATTCTCTGGAATTCTGCATTCAATTGGGTGTATCTTTCTCTTTCTCCCTTGCCTTTCACTTCCCTTCTTTCCTCAGCTATTTGTAAAGCTTCCTCAGATAGCCGTTTTGCTTTTTGCATTTATTTTTCTTTGGGATGGTTTTAGTTGCTATCTCTTGTACAATGTTGTGAACCTCCATCCAAAATTTTTCAGGCACTCTATCAGATCTAATTCCTTAAATTGAGAAATGTGTCATTTCTGGCCTCCAGAGGTCCTCCAGGGGGGTGGGGAAGACCATTTTTGCCCACCCCAGGCTCCTAGAAAGGCTCTGAAGTCTGGGGAGAGCAAAAATGGGTGTGTCATCATGTGCCGGGAGGGGGGGTCACGTGCGCATGGAATTATGGGTGTGGCACACATGTGCACGCCTCTCCCCGCACCCCACCTTTTGGCACGTGAACCAAAAAAGGTTTGCCATCACTGGCATAGCTCATAGCTTCATTGGGCTATGCAAGCCCCTTCGCCATGACAAAGCAGTGAACCATGAACCAGAGTCCTTTGGGAGTTGGGCGGCATAAAAATGTAATAAAATAAATAAAAATAAATAAATGAAGTCGTTCTAAAAGTAGAGGTATTGTATTTATTTTGTATATATGTATGTATCAGGTGACCAGTAGTTTCAACTTTTTCTTTCTATTTATACGAAGAAAAGATCTTTCTCACAGATTCCACAGAAGCTTCTTTGCAACACTTCATGGAATTACCACAGATGTTATCATACATTGCTATGCATTCCATAATGCATAGGTTTTTGAAATTTTTAAAATTTGTATGCTACCATTTAATACCATGGAGTTTTGTTGTGGATGTTTGATATTTCTGTCCTACTAACTTTAAGAAGAAAAGCCTCTTTTCCTTTGCTATAGTTATGATCATTTTCGGTTTTAGAAAAGGACAAGTCTACCTGCTGTTTTTTCATTGCTTTTCGCAATACACCCTTAACTTTACTGGATGTTTACCTCACCACTTAAGCACCAGTGAATAAGACTGACCTTTACCTGAACACAAACATGCATTGCTTGGATTTCTTCCTATTTACACTATTTAAGGTTTGTTAAGACTGTGGATCATTGTACCCAGTGCTGTTTTCAATGCTGCTGATAACTCGTTCTCCATAGTGGGTGGAGCTAGCCGCCAAGATTGGGTATTGCCACAGCCTTCTAGCCAATTATGACTGAGTCTGGAAAGGTATAAAAGGTGGCTCTAGGCCTAGATTCCCCCTCTTTTGACTCAGTCACAGCCATTGACTAATTGCCTTTCATCATCCATCTTCTATTCCTAATTGTAAGTTCGTTACTCCTATTCAAGTTTGTTCTCCCTTTTTTCTTCTTTCCCTTTCGAGCTCCCCAGGTCTCCTTATATTGCTATACCTGGGTGAAGGCAGTTGGCCGCAAATCTGACTGTCGTTCGCCTCCAGCCGAAGGCCCAGACATCAAAAAAAAAATTTTTTTTTTTCAATCCCTTTCATTTGATTTGGTGATTAATTAATTCCGGCTGTGGAGGGAGTGGGAAAGGGCCCCTACCTCATCAGGGGGCCAGCGGTGCACCCACCGCTCATCTGGGCATTGGGTGAGGCCTTGTAACAACTTGACACCAGCCCGGGCACCCAAGGCTTATCATCCACCTTGGCCAGCCGAATTGCCTTGTGAGAGCCAGAAGCCAAAAAAAGCCTTCCTGTTACCTCTCTGAGCAGGCCAGTTACTGGTGGTGTCTATTTTTGAAATTAACAGTCGGCCGGATCAGCGCAAGCAATCCGTGTCCGTTCTGTGCCTTCCGATCCCCAGCTGAACTCTTAACGAGGGATCGGAAGACTTCAAAGGCCTCCCCCTGCAGTCAGACGGGCTCGCGCAAGCCGCCCGTCCTTCGAACTGCCGGCCATCAGCTGCTGTCTTGCCGGGCACGCGCAAGCCGCCCGAGGACTAATTAAGGCCGAACAGCAGCTGTGAGCCCCGGGCCCGCCCTGCGCAAGCGGCAGAGCCCTCGATCATCGTCAGCAGACGCTTTCTGGCAGCCGGACACCAGCCGAAGCAGCGAAATCGCTCCGACGCCTCAACAACGTGTCCAGCGCCTTGGGCCATCCCAGAGGGCAGCCCCAGCCTAGCGGCAGCAGCACAATACACCTGGACTTCGTTCCGGAGCAGTGACTTGCCTCCTGGTTCCTTCCTTTCAGTCCTGAGCCGTGAGTGCGCCTGCATTTGCCCCACAAGCTCCCTGCTGGTTAATTCCACATTAGCCTGCCTTTGTCTGTGAAACTAGTCTGCCCAGCAACAGACGGCCATCTTGATTGCACAGGCCTTCAGACTTCTTTAAATCAGCCTTGTCGGCCATTTTGAGGCCACCTTGTGACTGGTGGCCATTTTGAGACCACATTGTGACTAGCAGCCATTTTAAGTGCACCGTGCCAGACCTGAGCACACAATTTTTTTTTCTTTTTCTTCCAATATGACCGATAAAACACAGAAGTCAGGGAAATCTAAATCTAAGACCCCAAGGCCGAACGCAGAACAGGTTGAGCAAGCCAGGGTGGCATCTCCCTCCCCCACCAGGGATCGATCCCCCATCAGGCCTCACTCCCCCACACAACCCACCAAGGACAGGGCCCCAAGGGCCAAACAGGCCCCCCAGCCTGGGGACAAAGGTCTCTCCAGAAAGGAAAAAACACCCACCCCCAGGCATCAGAGAAGTTCCCAGTCCCAGGCTTCTGACAATTTGTCAATTGATGGGGCGAATTTACGCAGATCTGACGAAGATGTCTGGGGACCTAGAGCCTCTGCCAGGAGTGATTCCCCTAATACTATCCCTAGCAAGGATCCCTTTTATTCAAAGGAGATTCAGGATAGAATCAATAAAGCCATCAGAAAGGGGGTTGAAGCAGGCATTAGAGCCATGGCAGGCCCTTCAAAAAATCAGACAGCCAGCATCACTCCTCAAGGAGAAATCCAGGTGGGGGAGCTTTCCGATCATCCTGACCTGGAGGACAGTGAGGACGAGGAAGACGAGTTCTCAGATCCCCTTGGTGATCTCCAGGATGACCAGGTCCAAGGGATTGGCCTGGGGCCAACACTACCCGACCTAGCCATGTCTGATGACGAGGACTTGGGCCCTGAGCCAGCTGTTTCCTCGGCGCTGTTTCAGCCCGCTTTGTTCAGATCCCTCTTGCACAAAGCAAAAACTACGGCCAATCTATTGCCGCCCACCGAGTCAACTGCACAAACAGCTGAGCCAGACCCCATGTTCGAGCCAACTGCTTCTCAGACTGATGTGGTGCCTGCCCCAAAACTATTTGTCGAAACTATACTCAAGCAGTGGCAGAATCCCACTTCGGGGTCATTGTCCACGGTCCTTGACAAACGATTCTTTAACGTTGATTCTGCTTTGGCCCAACATCTAGCAGTGCCTCCTGTAGATGCCCCGGTCCTGACTCTATTCCCCAACGCCCTGATGCCTGGAGAGCCGGAAGATCTTCTTCGTCCAGATGACCGCAGAACGGAGGCGACACTCCAGAGGGGTCACCAGGCGGCTGCATGGGCCCTGAAGTCGGCTTCCACCGCTTCCTTCTTTTGCAGGACATCGGTCAAGTGGCTCCACGCCCTCCAGGACCACCTGCCTCCTTCCGACACCAGGGCGCACCAAGACCTCAATAAGTTGCTGGCCGCAGCTCAATTTACTTCTGATGCCACGCTTCAGTCGGCCAGATTCGCGGCAAGGGCCATGGCATCTGCTACAGTGGCGCGCCACATGACCTGGCTACGCAACTGGTCAGCGGATGCCAAGTATAAGTGGAAGCTGGCCGCAAGTCCCGTAGCGGGTCAGAGCCTGTTTGGTGAGGCTCTTAACAAAATCCTCATAAAGACGAAGGACAAGAAGAAGGTCCTTCCCTCTGGTGGCCGAAAGTCCACCTTCCGATCCTCCTCCTTCCCCAGGAGGAATTATAGAGGGACCTATCAAGCCCAGAACAGGCCCCAGGGCCAGTCCCAGGGGAATTTCCAAGGGCAGAACCAGGGGCAATACGGGCCACGCCAGAGATTCTCCTCTGACCGCCCTTTCCGGGGCAACCAATACAAACGGCCCTTTAGAGGGGCCGGTGGCCGCTCCCTCCGCCGGAATAAGTAATTCTCCGGCCGTTCCTCCCATAGGGGGTCGCCTGGCACTCTATGCCAGTCGATGGGAGGAAATCACCAATGACGCATGGGTCTGTGAAACCCTGAAGTCAGGTCTTTCTCTTGAATTCCTCTCCACCCCCCCGAGGTTTTTCCTCCGATGCCCCATCTCGTCAAATTCACAAAAAAGGGTCCTCATGATTCAGGCCATCCAGCATCTGTTGGACATTCGAGCCATCCAACTGGTGCCTGAGGACCAACAGGGGCAGGGTTTCTACTCCATTTTGTTTGTAGTGCCCAAATCCTTGGGGGGCTGGAGAGCAATACTGGACCTTAAGTGCCTCAATAGGTACATAGTCCACAAAAAATTCAAAATGCACACCCTGCATTCCATCCTCTCAAGTATTAGGAAGGGAGATCTAATGTCATCCTTAGATCTCTCGGAGGCTTACCTCCACATTCCAATTCTGCCATCTCACCGCCAATACTTGCGTTTTTGTTATGCAGGGGTGCATTATGAATATGGGGCGCTCCCCTTTGGCCTGTCCTCAGCGCCAAGGGTCTTCACGAAGGTCCTAGCGGCCTTGACCGCTCACCTTAGGTCCATTCCCATCAGGATCCAGTGCTACCTGGACGATATTCTCATCTCCTCTGCCTCTCCTTCTCAGGCTGAGAGAGATGTCCAGGTAGTGCTTAACACCTTAGACCACCTTGGCTTCTTGGTCAATCGACCCAAGAGCCACCTGACACCCACCACCAGAATTACCCATCTAGGGGCAATCATTGACTCCCTGGAGTGTAAGGTGTACCTGTCCCAGAAACGGATAGACAGCCTATTGGCTTTAACCCAGCAAGTTCTGAGGCAAAACTCAGTCCCTCTGAATCTGCTGTCCTCCCTCCTGGGCAAGATGATTTCGGCCATTCATATTGTTCCATGGGCTCACTTACACTCCAGGGACCTCCAATGGCTCCTCCTTCCCTACCAGCGTCAGGGAAGAGCTCACTCCCCAGCCAAAGTGAGACTACAGACTTCTGTCCGGAGATCATTGATTTGGTGGACCACCTCTGCAGTCCACAGGGGCACCTGTTTCCTCCCCCCAAGGTATATCTTGGTCACCACAGATGCCAGCCTGTCGGGTTGGGGGGCTCATACGGGAGCGCAGGTGGCGCAGGGTTCATGGTCACTAAATGAGACAACTTTACCTATTAATGTCCTGGAATTACGGGCGGTTTTCCTGGCCCTCCAGCAGTTCAGACCTCTTCTACAGGACTCTCATGTGATGGTTCTTACTGACAATGTGGCCACCAAGGCCCACATAAATAGGCAGGGTGGAACCATGTCTCCACAGTTGATGTCAGAGGCCATGCAGTTAGGGCTATGGGCAGAACAACACCTCTTGTCCCTCTCCGCTGAACATATTTCTGGGGTGGACAACACCAGGGCAGACTGGCTTAGCCGGCACCAGATAGACCACTCAGAGTGGAGTTTACACCCAGACCTTTTCCACCAACTTGTGGGTCAATTCGGTCAGCCTGTAATGGACCTCTTCGCCACCCCAGGGAATGCCCAGCTGCCCAGGTTTCTGTCCCGGTATCAATCTCAGGGGGCAGAAGGAATTGATGCCCTTCGCTGCACCTGGCCTCGGGGGTTACTTTACGCCTTTCCTCCCATTCCCATCATTCCGCAGGTCATCCGGAAACTCCTGGAGGAAAAAGCCGAGGTGGTCCTTCTGGCACCCGACTGGCCAAGGAGGGCCTGGTACGCCGACCTGGTCTCCCTGTCGGTCTCCCCCCCATGGAGGATCCCTCCGACAGAGTGGTCGCTGCTCCAGGGGTCAGTGCAGCATCCAGAGCCTCACTGGTTGCAACTGACCGCCTGGTGCTTGAGCGGCTCACTCTGAGGAGCCGGCGGATCCCCGAGGACATCATGGAGGTCTTGCTTGACTCCCGCAGACCGTCCACACATCGGATTTACTCAGCCTCCTGGAAGGTTTTCTGCTCCTGGTGTGACAGGGAGGGTCATTCCCCACTGGACCTATCGGTCATAAATGTCCTTCAATTCCTACGCCAGGGGTTAGCTAAGGGTCTTGCCCCAAGTACCCTCAAACGCCAAATTGCTGCCCTGTCCACGGTGCTGTCTTGTCCCTCTCTGGGGAAACTTTCCACTCATCCCCTAGTTTCCAGGTTCCTGAAGGGTGCAGTGAATAGATGCCCTCCTGTAGTGCATAGGTATCCCACCTGGGACTTGTCAAAGGTGTTATCGGCACTCACGGGGGCCACCTTTGAGCCTTTGAACTCTGTATCTCTGGCTCACCTGACTTACAAGGTGGTTTTCCTGGTGGCTGTCACTTCTGCCCGTCGCATCTCCGAACTGGCAGCCCTTTCCATCAGAAGTGACCTCTGTGTATTCCACCAGGACAGGGTGGTATTGCGGTTGGACCCCACCTTTATGCCGAAGGTAAACTCCTATTTTCACCGGGCTCAGGAGGTGGTATTACCTTCCTTTTACCCTTCTCCATCCTCAGACAGTGAAAGACAGTGGCACCTCCTGGACGTGAGGCGTGCACTGGACACTTACATACAAAGGACCTCTGCCTTTCACAGAACTGAGGCCTTATTTGTCTCCTTTCACCACAATTCCTTGGGGAGGAAAGCATCCTCTGTCATGGTGGGTCGGTGGATTCGAACGGTCATTAACATTACATATGAACAATTGTCTCTGCCACGACCCACCAGGATTACGGCCCACTCCACACGCAGTGCGGCCACCACTGCAGCATGGAACACTAGGGCCTCCATCGAGGAGATCTGTCGAGCTGCCACCTGGGCATCCCCAACACCATTTGTCCGGCACTACAGATTGGACGCCTTCGCCTCTCAGGAGGCAGACTTTGGGCGAAGGGTGCTGGAACAGGTAACATTGGAGGGTGGTGGTCCCAGCCAGAATCAGGAGGCCCTCCCTGGGGACTGAATTACTTTGGTATGTCCCAATCTTGGCGGCTAGCTCCACCCACTATGGAGAATGAGACGTTGTACTTACCTGAGACGTCCATTCTCGTAGGGTGGAGCTAGCCGCCAAGTCCCTCCCTTCAAAATTGTTCTGACTGGACAGGACTCCATTCTTGTACGGTCCATTAGGTATTTAGGTCTCTTAGTGTACATAGTTGTATTCTGTCTGTAGGTAGTTAGTTTAGGTACTTAGGATTCTCATATAGCAATTAATGTGTATATTTAGTCAGTTAATAAACTTGTTGGATGAATGGCATTGAGTCTGGCATTTATCCCTCGTCAAAAGAGGGGGAATCTAGGCCTAGAGCCACCTTTTATACCTTTCCAGACTCAGTCATAATTGGCTAGAAGGCTGTGCCAATACCCAATCTTGGCGGCTAGCTCCACCCTACGAGAATGGACGTCTCAGGTAAGTACAACGTCTCAATCTCCTGACCAGAATATTAGGATATTCCCTCTGCCATCATTTCTATGAAAGTTCGGTCCTTTGTTTGCATTGTACTATTGATCTTAAGCTTAATTGTGCACAAGAAGTGTGTCAAAGCTTATATCAAAATATTGTTAAGGGAGTAGGGGTATATTAAAGCAATAGATTTATTTTTGTATTGAGCTTCTCCCCATTGTGGAATGTAAGGAGGAGCCGAGGTGGCACGGTGGTTAGAGTGCAGCACTGCAAGCTACTTCAGCTGACTGCTAGCTGCAGTTCGGCGGTTCAAATCTGACCGGCTCAAGGTTGACTCAGCCTTCCATCCTTCCGAGGTGGGTAAAATGAGTACCCAGATTGTTGGGGGCAATATGCTGACTCTGTAAACGCTAGAGAGGGCTGTAAAGCACTATGAAGCGGTATATAAGTCTAAGTGCTAGTGCTAAAATAAAAGTATCATAGTCTTTTCTCCTGTTTTGTCTGTGCTGTTAATAATTATATTAGATCACAATAACTTATTACCAAACACTAGCATTCTAAAACAATTGTACAATAAAACAGGGTACTGAAAATACATAATAGCAAATCCACACAATGATACATGCACCAATCATGTTTTAAAACCAATATGTTAATTTATTAAAATTCATAGGATAATAGAAAAGTCATCAAGTTTATCCGCAAAACACAGATGTATCAAATGTGCTATACCTAAAGCATGCAAGGTATTTCAAAAATAGAAGACTACTCATGCCAAGGCTTCCTTGGAATGCTGAGACATCTAGTATTCCAAAAGTGTTGCAAAGGAGCAATAATCTTTGCTATGAATGCCCAGGGCATTTTTCCATGGAAGAAATAAAAATGATAAAGAGCATTATTTTTTAATTTGTGTATGTCCTTTAGTCTTCTAGGCTTGAAATTATTTATATTATCATGCTTGAGAGAAAGAAATACATCTCAAAAAGAATTGCTGAAGACACCTGGTACCCAAAGTTATGGTAACTTACCAATATTACATCTACATGTGATTCGTTCAGTCAAGAATCCAGTAACAAGAGTGAATCTGAACATCTTCAGAAAGATGTTCCATGCTTATGAGTAGGTTTGTTCTAACTTGTTTCTCAGATAAGGGACCATGCATGAAAGTTAGGCAAAATTATCTTTTCTACACTACATCTATCTATCCCTATGTCCATCTCCATCTCTATCTCCCATTCCATCTCTATTCATATCTCTCCCTCTCCCTCTCCCTCTCCCTCTCCCTCTCCCCCCTCTCTCTCTTTCTTTCTTTCTTTCTCTTTATCTTTTTCCCTCCTTGCCTCCCTCCCTCCCTATCATACACTATGTTTTTACACAATCTTAAAAATCTGAGGGGTGGAGCTGATTTCTTTTCCCTAATGTTTTGTTTCTTGTCAATATAATAAATCTTCATACTATTCTTCTCCCCATTAATCTTCAGAAAACTACATCATCCTGGAAAGTAGATTGCAAAGGAAAGGGGTCATAATAATGATATACAGTATATAGGAAACGAAATAGAAGAATTCCATATCACATGATAAAGTATATTTGAGAGAAGAAATTTAGTGTACTTCAGATTAAAATCTGATTTTTTTTAATGATTTGAAGTTTATATTTGAGATGACAATTATGAACCCTGCCTGTCCAGGATATTAGTGACATGCTTGTATGCACATGTGTTCTATATAGTGTATATGGCTCAAGCCCTGGATTATTTCTAGACTATCTATGAAATTGAGATTCTGCCCACCAAATATGAGATGAAGTCCTGAGGAATGCTCCTAGATATCAAGAGATGGGAGGGGAGGGGAGGGGAGGGGAGGAGGGTCCAAAAGCAGGCATTTTCTATTCTTTAGGCAAAAGTAGCTCTCAGTCATATAACCTTCTGGAAATGTGTAAAAACTTGACTTATTTATTTATTTAGTGCTCTTATATGCCGCCCTACTCCCTGGGGACTCAGGGCGGCGTACAACATTTGAAGAACAGCTAAACAATATAATTTAATAATAATTAAAATACATTTAAAAGAAACATCCGAAAACATTCATACGTGGGAGAGACCCAGATGAAAATCGTCTCAAAACCCTGCCTGCAGGAAGAGCCATGTCTTCATGGCTTTTGGGAAGGCCAGCAAGGTGGGGACAGTTTGTATCTCTGGGGGGAGTTGGTTCCAGAGAGCAGGGGCCCCTACAGAGAAGGCTCTCCCCCTAGGCCCCACCAGCCGACTTCTTGGAATGTTTGTGTTGCAGAGCTCCTGTTATCAGGAGTGCTATAATTCTTTTGCAATTGTTAGTTGCGATTTTTATCACTGCATGGTGGCTCAGTGGTTAGGATGCTGGGTTGACAATCAGCAAGTCTGCATTCGAGACCCAAGTGCTGCTGCATGATGGGCTGAGCTCCTGTTATTTACTCCAGGGGTCTCCAGCCTTGGCGACTTTAAGACTTGTGGACTTCAACTCCCAGAGTTCCTCAGCCAGCAAAGCTGGCTGAGGAATTCTGGGAGTTAAAGTCCACAAGTCTTAAAGTCACCAAGGTTGGAGACCTCTGATTTACTCCAGCTCCTGCTGACAGTTTGAAAGCAACTACTATTAGTTTTTCTCATCATTCCTATCATCCATCTCCTCCCACTTATGACTGTATGACTGTAACTTGTTGCTTGTATCCTTACTATTTATATTAATATTGATTGTTTCCTGATTGCTTACTTGAACCCTATGACAACCATTCTTGACAAATGTATCTTTTCTTTTATGTACACTGAGAGCATATGCACCAAAGACAAATTCCTTGTGTGTCCAATCACACTTGGCCAATAAAGAATTCTATCTATCTATCTATCTATCTATCTATCTATCTATCTATCTATCTATCTATCTATCTATCTATCTATCTATCTATCTATCTATCTGCAAGTAGATAGATAGGTACCACTTCGGTGGGCACATTAATGGAGACATGAAAGAAGCCTCCAACCAGACATCCTCCTGGCGGACATCACCATTGGTGATGTCACCAGCTAGTCCCTTCAACACGTAAGCACCTCAGTGCTTCCCACACAACACATCGTATTTGTTATATATAGCATATCATTGCAAGTTATCATTGTTGCTGTTGCACTGGCCATGCCTGCTGTTTTTGTACACAGTTCAGAGTTGGTTGATTGCAGTGGTTTATAAACTAATAAGCAACTAATAAACACACAAGATAAACATACAGATGCCTGCATGCAGTGTGGGTATACTTTTATTGATTTATAAATTTAAGAGACAGAAGAAAACAACAACAGAGAAAGTGGTCTGCTGTATTTCATGAGACATTTTTGCTCAGAGATTTATAAACTTCATCATAAGGAAAAATTAAATAGTCTATCATGCCAGGCACTTAGCCATTATGCTGACATTTTAATTCCACTGAAAAACAGGAAAAAAGGGGGTCTGACTGACAATCTCATACACATTGCCTTTTCAGAATTATTTTTAAATGCATAATATTCACTATTTTGCAAAGCTATTATCTTTTTCGCCTGCTTTAGCAAAATAAGCATTCTTTTTTTTCACTTTTGTCTAATTTAAACAGCCAAAACAGTGTTCCAGATTTGTCATATATAATAAGTACCCTTTTAAGTAAAAAATAAATGAAGGCACTTTGAGAAATATCACCTATAGAGAAGACAAATCAATTCTTTAATTTGCCTATCAGTGCCATCTCTTCATAAAATGCTTGTGGGAAAAATGTGAATTCGTCAGCTTAAGAGTCGTCCTCATGTTGCTTGTTTTTCAGAAATTGTTAAGTAGTTGTCATCACCTCTTTGACTGGATTTAATTTAGCAATGAAGTAATTTTGAGTAGTGAGCTCAAATTTTTAGTATATAAAGTGGAAGGGAGATTATGATAATGGCATTATACATGATGCGGGTGGTGGGGAGAATGAAAAAAATAATCCTTTTATTTCTGAAAGTATAGCCCAAGTACTGCTAATATCCATAAATTTATAAAGCTGAAAGAGTCCATTAATGCTTGAGTCTTACCACTTACTCACTATTTATTTATTTATTTATTTATTTATTTATTTATTTATTTATTTATTTATTTATTTATTTATTTATTTATTTATTTATTTATTTATTTATTTATTTATTTATTTATTTATTTATTTATTTGAGGTTCTTCTATGCCGCCCTACTCCCTCAGGACTCAGGGCGGCATACAACATTTTAGGGAACATCAAACAAATCATTAAAAACAATTTAAAACAATTTTTTAAAAAACATATAACATCATACATACATGGGGGAGACGTCAGATGCAAGGTCGTCTCAAAATCACCCCGCCTGCAGGAAGAGCCATGTCTTAATGGCTTTTCGGAAGGCCAGCAGGGTGGGGATGATTCGGATCTCTGGGGGAAGTTGGTTCCAGAGAGCAGGGGCCCCTACAGAGAAGGCCCTCCCCCTAGGCCCCGCCAGTCGGCACTGTTTGGCTGACGGGACCTGGAGGAGACCCACTCTGTGGGACCTGACCGAAGGGAAGTATGAGGTAGGATGCGGTCCCGGAGATAACCTGGTCCTAAGCCATGTAGGGCTTTAAAGATGATGATCAACACCTTGAATTGTATCCGGAGACCAATGGGCAGCCAGTGCAGCTGGGTGAGAATCTAAATTGAGGCATCCTACATAATTGTCTATCAAGCTTTTGCTTAAACACATTCAGGACAGGGCAGCCAACCAACTACTGTTAAACTAAGATTATCATTAGGATATTTTTTCTAATACAGGTACATTCTTTAGGTGGTGGTGGGGAGGTCCTTTCGAGGCAGTGTTGATCTTGTTGACTGAATAGACTTTTTGCTGTGGCCTAGAGGTAGAGCTCTTGCCTCACAATCAGGAGGCTGTGAGTTCGATCCTAGGTAGCGGCAGATATAAGGGTCTCCTGCTTGGCAGGGGGTTGGACTAGATGACCTGCAAGGTCCCTTCCGACTCTGTATATCTGTAAAATTTTTGGAAGTGCCTTCTTAAAAAGTCTTAGAGGGAGTGATTGGTCCAAGGTCACTCAGCTGGTTTCATGCCTATGGCAGGATTAACTCATTATCTCCTGGCTTCTAACCTGATGTCTTAACCATTATATCTACCTGGCTTTCTAATTCTATCAAATAACTGTCACCCAAGATAACAGATGATATCACAAAACAGTCTAACAGCCTAACAAACTAGGAATAGAAGGAGGTAGCATGTTTCACCAATGTCTAATGTTTTCTTTGAGGAATATGAGTTCTTGTATTTATTGGAAGTTACTCTCTTGGATATGCAAGTTCTACCACACATATTCAAAAGCACACTAAATGGAATGCATCACAGCCTTAATTTTTGTGCTTAGCTGATACCATAAATGTGGCTAGGATTCTGGACATGAGATTTTATTCTGCAATAAAATTCAGGTATAAATGCATGAGGTTTGGCTCAAATTAACTCTCAAAGCTGGCTCTAATTTGATCAGTTAAGATTCAAAGAAAGCCTTGGATAGCTGTCCTAAATGTGTTTTCAAAACTTCAGTGTTGTTGTTCATTGTGCAGAGATGGTCTTGATGGAATCTCTAAGGAGCAATGAGATTAAAATGTTAATATGCATTAATCTGGAGGCAGCTTAGAGATACTTAAATGGCAAGTTGGTAAATTCTTACCTAAGGCACATCCAGACCATTTTTGGAGTCACCATAGAGTTCTTTGAAGCTTCAGATCCACAAAACTATTACAATCCTGGTTTTACATGGCCCCACCAGAAGCACAAAACTCAAGTCCTGGGGAGAAACTGTTTTCTAAGGTAGCAAGTTGGCAAGTAGACAGGCAAGCTGATCAAATGAAAATGCCCCCTTCTTTTACATATGAAGTTGATTGGAAGCCTTCTTCATCCAGGATAGAAATAAATTCTCTCAGTAGAATGAAACTTGCCCTTCAGAAGGTTCTTAATATCCAGAAAATCAATAACAAGCAACTTCCTAAAGTAGTTAAGAGAGGAAGTGGGTGAACCTAGTGTCCATTTTGAAGACACCAAACTATGGCTAGGGGCAGTCTCATTTTCTCCTTGCTCCCAGAGCATTCAAACCCACAAGAGATCATTACCGTATTTTTCGGCATATAAGATGCACCGGAGTATAAGACACACCTTAGTTTTGGGGGAGGAAAATAGGGGAAAGCAATCTGCCTACCAGGTATTCATCTGGCTAGCATCCTTAGTCTGGTCAGCTTCAGCACATTATTTTATCCCCTGGTTAGGACTTAAAAAATCCTTCTTCTGAGAGAGTAACAATGAAAGAGCATGCAAGCCAGTAAGAGCTGGGAAGATCGTTAGTACCTGGTTAGGGCTAGAAAAAAACTTATTCAGAGCAAGTAGAGCAATGAAAAAAACCCTGCAAAGACTTAGGGCTGGAAAAACAGTCTTCTGAGAGAGTAACAATGAAAGAGCCTGCAAGCTGGTAAGAGCTGGGAAGATAGTTAGCACCTGGTTAGGGCTAAAAAAAACTTATTCGGAGCAGCTTCAGCACATTATTTTATCTCCTAGTTAGGACATAAAAAAACCTTCTTCTGAGAGAGTAACAATGAAAGAGCCTGCAAGCCGGTAAGAGCTGGGAAGATAGATAGCACCTGGTTAGGGCTAGAAAAAAACTTATTCGGAGCAAGTAGAGCAATGAAAAAAAATTCTGCAAAGACTTAGGGCTGGAAAAACATTCTTTGGAGAGAGTAACAATAAAAAAGCCTGCAAGGTAAGAGCTGGGAGGATCTGTTAGCACCTAGTTAGGGCTGGAAAAAAAAGCTACATTTGAAGTATAAGACACACCCAAATTTTCAGCCACTTTTAGGGAGGAAAAAGGTGCGTATTATTCTCCGAGAAATACGGTATTTTATAATGTGTTCACAGGCAGACTCTGTATGGAAAAACCTGTGAGTGATCTAGCCCTCTCTTTGATCTGGCAAGAGTTCATGGAAGCCAATCTGTTCACCTTTTCCTCTTATCACCATAGCCATTAGCCCTGCTTTTGAGGATCTGTCTTCAGTCTACCATTGTTAAGACCTGGCTCTTCCTGCAGGCGGGGTATTGAGACCGTTGAATATCTTGGTCTCCCCCATGTATGTATTGCTTGTGTTGTTTTTATTCTTTTAAATTGCTATTTTATTGTTGTATTTTTATTGTATTATAGCTGTTCTTGCACATGTTGTACACCACCCTGAGTCCCCAGGGAGTAGGGTGGCATATAAAAATCGCTAAATAAAATAAAATAAAATAAAATAAAATAAAATAAAATAAAATAAAATAAAATAAAATAAAATAAAATAAAATAAAATAAAATAAAATAAATAAAATAAAATAAAATAAAATAAAATAAAATAAAATAAAATAAAATAAAATAATAAAATAAAATAAAATAAAATAAAATAAAATAAAATAAAATAAAATAAAATAAAATAAATAAAATAAAATAAAATAAAATAAAATAAAATAAAATAAAATAAAATAAAATAAAATAAAATAAAATAAAATAATAAAATAAAATAAGATTGTTTCCTGGAAGTCTCAAATGATACAATTACTCATTGCAGCAGACATCCTGACAGTATTGCACCATTTGTGAAATAATAACATGATGGGCATGCTGGCATTTGATGCCATTGTCACTCTTCTTCCGAATGTCATAAGTATTAACTGAAAGGGGTGGGAAAAACAAGTCCAACTTCAAAGAAGCAGATTGTTCATCAACCATTTTCCTTGCCACACATATCCAAACAAGACATAAGCAGTCTTTGAACTGTTATTGAACAAATTGTTCATCAGCTTGAAAATAAAGGTTTTATTCTTCCATTTTCTGACATTTCACCTGGTGGCTCATATGAACAGAAAATGCATCTGCTGGTGTAACTTTCCATTTCCTATTTATCTCCTATTGTTAGATTTAATTAAAGCATAAGCAATGAAGATGATGTCCTTCAACTTCTTTAAGAAGTTGAAATGCGGTTTGTCCTCTCCCTGCCTTCAGAGAGATCCTAGATGACCCTGACCTCTACAACTCCCAGCATCTGCTTCTATTCTTCATTATTGCTAGTTTGAAAGATGCTGCAAACAGCACAATGATAATTTGAGCTCCATACGGACCTGGCCTTTATGGAAGGCTTAAAGAACCTCAAACAAAATATCTCCATTACATTTATTTCTGGAATACAGTCATTACTCCACAATGAGTAAAGTGGGGATTGAAGAAAGAATGCTAGTAGGCTTAGATCACAGTGCAAGGCAATAGTGCTACTAATTGCAGCCTGTTGACATTTAGCAATCATGCAGCAAAGGATGGTGAGGGTAGGGGTAGCACCTCTGGTGTAGGGGCATGTCGTGTCCTTTTATGGCAGCTCATTCTAGGGTAGCTTTTAAGGCAGCTCGTTCACCTTTGGTCCCCACATGTCACTCAGCTCTCACCTGTGGGTCCTAGCAGCTGTAGCATACACAGCAGCCACACCCCGGGCAACAGCTTCAACAGGCTGGTCAAACCAGGTTGAGAGAAGCAGTTGGGTCATTGACCTTCAGAGAGATAGGGACTTGTCTATCCCGAGCATGTGAAGTCAGATTCCGATGGATTGAGCGGATGAAATCTACTAGAATAGGACAATGGTCACGAAGGCGGTCTCTGCAAGCGATGTGGTATGCTAAGAGCACGGCAAGACACAAAAGTCACCCTGGTCAACGACTGCGCCCAGCCCATCTCCAACTGTCTCAACTCTTGTCCTGCTACTGGAGCAAGATGGAATCTGGGAAGAGACAGTGAGGTTGACTATGTGCACTCTCCCTCACTTTAATCCAATTCACACGCAAGTCTTGAGACACCCCCCTCATTTGATAGATGTCAAGGTCCTCTTCGAACATGATGGACAGTTTGGACAACAAATATCAGCATTATTTTTGATGCCATATAGCAGTCTGTTTGCATAGGGGCCAAACAAATAAGGGAATTTACTAATCTCCTAGCAGTGGTCTTCAGAGGGATTAGCATTGCCATTAAAATTAGTGGCTATTATTTGCCATCACTTCCATAAATTGGTTCATCCCCTTTTGGAAACCAACCAGCACTTGGATTTTTGCAATCCACATCTGGTAACCATATTTGTCCCACTGCTGGGATTGCTAGAGAAGAATTTGAAATAAGAGGAGGCAAAGTAATATGGTTGATTAGTTTTGCTTTTAGGAATGAGGGTACATTGCTTCCTAAAACAAATTTTAAAAGAGCGGTTGCAGGAACTGAGCTTGGCCAGTCTGGCGAAGAGAAGGACCAGGGGTGACATGATAGCAGTGTTCCAATACTTGAGGGGATGCCACAGAGAGGAGGGGGTCAGGCTGTTCTCTATGGCACCAGAAAGCCAAACAAGAAATAATGGATGGAAGCTGACCAAGGAGAGATTCAACCTGGAAGTGAGGAGAAACTTTCTGACGGTGAGAGCGATCAACCAGTGGAACAGCTTGCCAGCGG
This sequence comes from Diadophis punctatus similis, assembly GCA_023053685.1. Taxonomy (NCBI): domain Eukaryota; kingdom Metazoa; phylum Chordata; class Lepidosauria; order Squamata; family Dipsadidae; genus Diadophis; species Diadophis punctatus. Next base: position 60,994,091 of record JALIGW010000005.1, read on the forward strand.
AGGTTGTGAGAACCCCAACACTTGCGACCTTCAAGGGGAGACTGGACTGCCATCTGTCTCAAATGGTGTAGGAACTCCTGCTTGAGCAGGGGGTTGGACTAGATGACCTACTTCCAACTCTAATAAATCTAAATACTGATGGGTTTTCTTGCTAAATGGCCATCAACTAATTTTCTGTTGCCCTGATTTTTTTTACTGGCAGCAATAACCAAACATTGGGAAAGATTTTTTTTGGTACAGAATAATTATTAAAACTTGTAAGCAAAGTTTCAGAATTCAGAACGTATACTTCTACTTGTCTTTGCCACCATTTTGATATATTACTTCTACTGTAAAAAATGTGGTAGCCTCATTGGAATTTAATTTCTGAATTGACTTGTTTCTCACCAGTGGTTCCTTTTCTTTCAGGCACTTAATTTATATACCTAAGGCTGCTAAACAGGTATCATCTTTCTTTCCACTTGATTTTAAATGAAACTGCTTAGTTCCCTGAGCACCCTTGTATATATTAAAATCTTGTAAATGTAAATGTTAACACAAATTGCAAGTTTGCATCTTCCCTCATTTGTAGAATATTCACAACAGTTTTATATAGTGTGGAAGACTGTGTAATATTAATTTAATTTAAACTGGAGTACAGTCTCTCATGATACTTCTAGCTGATGTAATATCTCCTGTTGATTAATGCCTGCATGAAAAAAGAAATGCTTGTGACCTTGGGCAGTCCCATTCCCTACATCAATACTTTTCCAAGGACATTAAACACATTTTCCGGACGTTTTGATGCCTTCCCCTTCTTCTTTTTTCCTCAATCTTGTCAAGAATAAACCTTTTTCTTCCTAGCTCCCACTACACCAGCGGTGGGCTGCTCCCAGTTCGGCCCAGTTCTGTGAACTGGTAGCGGTGGCGGGAGCCTTCACCCACCTGCTCAGGACGCTTCTGCGCAAGCGCGTGCGTGAACCAGCAGCAATGGGTTTTAGAACTCACTACTGCACTACACCTGCCCAATGTATCTGTATTTCCCTTTCTTGATACTCACTGTTTATCTGGTTCCAGGTATACTTGACTGTTTTTTTCTTCAGTCCATATACTTTAAACAGTTATCTTCAAACCCATCATTTGAAAATTTATATCTTTGTTCTCTTTTACTTTTTTTAGTACCAGCTTCCACAACAGTGGTGGGTTCCTACCGGTGCGGTCCACTCTATAGCACCGGTAGTGGCCCGCTGGTGACATCACAGTACCGGTGCGGTCGGTTGCCGGTGCCTGGGTGCCGCCATTTTTTAAAAACATTTTTTTAATTTTTTTAAAAAAATTTCTTCTGCGCATGCCCAGAAACCTGACAATTAAGTCTTTCCCCATCCCTTCGCTTGAAAATAATAAGAAGCTCGCATTTGACACTTTTCCTTCGCTTTTGCCTAAAGCTTCCCAAAGTGGGTGTTTTCCGAAAGCTTAACCTTTTATACTGTTAATTTTATACAGTTTTATACTGTTATTCTTTAGATGAAAACATTGAGGACTGTTAAAAGTCTAAGGAATCCATGACTGGAACCAAAAATGCTGTATGAGACTTGCTTGTCTTTTAACTATAGCATTTTCTGCATATAAAAGTTGCTGTGTTGCCATGGTGTAACACGCACTTTGCATGCAAAGCTTTTCATGTAAGGTATAAAATAGCAAAAATAGTAGTAACATCTCTCTGAAATAACTAATATATGACCAGCAAGCCACACCCACCCGGTCACATGGCTGGCAAGCCACGTCCACCCGGTCACATGGCTGGTAAGCCATATCCACAAAATAAGCCACACCCACAGAGTGGTAGTAAAAAAATTAGGAATCCGCCCCTGTTCCACATATATTAAGAAGCAGAGGGGCTCAGGGGCTTAAAAGATGCCAGAGAAAGTCTGTCATCCAGGTATTTGAGTCCTACCAAGCCCTGATGGAGTGAGTTCCCATTACTTACCTCAGCTCCTGAACAACTATTCAGGTACCACTTCAGTGAGAAGGTATCAATGTTCTGTGTTTTGTCATATGCTTTGCACTGTGGCAAGGTGTTATGCTGGGCACATGACCACAGAATCATCTTTGGACAGTGCTGGCTTAATGGTTTAAAGAAAAGGAGATGAACATCACCTCCTAAAGTCAGATATGATTAATGGAGTAAAACCCACAAGGATTCCTTTCACTTTTTTAAAAAAATCACATACACTACTACTGGGGGCAAAATGTTTTAACTATTTCTATCCTTGTTATTGACGAAACATTTTTATCCTTCATTATCTTGAGTTTATCATTGCCCTTTTCCTTAGATTTCCTCTTTCCTTTTGAAGTACATTGTCAATCGTTATGTATCCATGAATGCAACAAAACAAAGTTACCTGTCTCCTTCACTTTTTTTGCTGTCCATTATGTATTGACTTAGCAAGCAAGATGACAGTAACCCTAATTTTTCATTTTTGTTTTTACTTTCACAATGAATTCTAAATCTTCTTTATTTTCAGCTATTAAAGTAGTATCATGAACGTATTTCAGATGATTAGAATTTCCACCCCCAGCTTTGATTCCAACTATCAACCTTTTTAAACCTGCTTTTCTTAAAATATATTCACTGAACAAGTTAAGCAAAGATAAGCAAGAATGCTTCTCACTCCCTTCCTTAATCTAAACCAAAGGCAACTGCAGCAGGGAGCAATGGGGGCCAAACTGAATATAAGCAGTAGTGTGCTTTTGCTGTGCTGCTCTATTTCTATGTGTGTTGTGACATTGAATGTATATCCTAAGGGGCAGTGCTTTTCACAAAAGCAGTGACTTCCTTTTGGTACTGCTGTTCTGAACAACTATTTATTTATTTATTTATTTTGTGAGATTTATATACCGCCTCACAGTGCAAGCACTCTCTAAGCGGTTTACACCAGTAAGCAATGTATATTTATATTTCCCCCAACAATCTGGGTCCTCATTTTACCTACCTTGGAAGGATGGAAGACTGAGTCAACCTTGAGCCGGTGAGATTTGAACCGCTGACCTGCGGATCAGTGTCAGCTAAAGTGGCCTGCAGTACCTGCCTCTAACCTGCCTGCGCCACCTTGGCTCTTTTAACTGTGCTTCTCCAAACTCATTTTTCCCCCATAGCTTCTTGTTCATGGTAAGAAATCCTCAGGGGCTCAGGCACACACATAAACCTTAATATGTCTCCTGTTCTGGCATAATTTATGACAAAGGCCTTTGTGGCTCAGGTAAAAATTATCCTTTCTCATATTCTCTTTCTCTCTCTAGCATTCATCTTATAGAAGCTCATCACTTTATAAAACTTTAGTAAGTTCACTCTTGGAATATTGCATCGGGTTTTGGTCACTGCATTGTAATAAAGATTGAGTGCAGAGACGAGCAAGAAAGATGATTAAGGGCCTGGAGACTAAAACATATGAAGAAGGGTTGCAGGAATTGGGCATGTCTAATTTAATTGGGGGGGTTAGATAGCAGCGTTCCCATATTTGAGAGGCTGCTACAAAGAAGAGGGGGTCAACCTATTTTCCAAAGCACCAGAAGACAAGACAAGAAACAATGCATGAAAACTAATCAAGGAGAGAAGCATCTAGAAATAAGAAGAAATTTTCTAACAGTGAGAACAATTAATCAGTGGAATGGCTTACCTCCAGAATTTGTAGGTGCTCCATTACTGGAAGTTTTCAAAAAGGGATTGGACAACCATTTGTCTGAAATGGTATAGTGACTCCTGGTTGAGCAAGGGGTTGGACTAGATGACTTCCAAGGTCCCTTCCAACTGTTATTCTGTTATTCTGTTTCTGTTACCAGTCTTGTGTCTATCTACTCTGTAACTTGATTGTCAATCTGATATCTCTCTCTCCATATATGGATTAGTATATTTTTTCATAATCTGAACTCTCTCTTAAATCTCAGTATAAGTAAATACTGTGATTGTTTTTCCTCCCTGAAGTCTGAGGCATAGAATCTTTTTTTCTATTTGTTGACATAAAGCTATTAGCACCTTAGCTGCTTCTTGTCTATGACCTTTAAGCAATTTAGGAGGTATCTCATTTGCTCTTGATGCTTTGCCATTTTACAACTGGGTTATTGACTATTATCACATTTTTAGTTGAGTCAGTTCATGAGTAAACTGTTTTTCTATAATTATTTCTGTCATTTTATAACCTGTGTTCTAAATTATTTTAGTGTTTGTGTGTATGCATATTCTATCCTCCAACAGGCTCACACCAGACATTTTTCTGATTATATTCCCCTATTGTTGTTCTTCAAAAAGATTTGCATTTTTCTCTTTTCTTCCTTGATAGTGATCATTGTACCACTTTTCTTGTTACACAGAGCTTTCATGGTAGCTTGTTCTGAAAGCCACTGGGATCATTTCCTTTTGGGACATTTTTTTCTGAAAAAAAACCCTATTTCATGATGTCTCTACTCTCTTCCCTACTCCTCAATTTCTCATCTGCATAAGCCAAGCATTCCAAATCTGTTTCTCACATGATTAGATAAGCTCTTTCTCCATAGTGGGTGGCGCTAGCCTCCAAGATTGGGATGACCTCATCCATCAGCCAATCAGGACTGAGTCTGACCTCATATAAAAGCTGTCACTGTGCCATAATCCCCCTCTTTCGACTCAGTCCTAGGCCTAGGATTGTTTCTCCCCAGCTTCGCAGTTTCTATCACCTTCTTCAAATTCTACTGATTCAACTGATTTATGACAACTATCAACTGAATTCTGACTGTGAGTGAATTCCCACCAGCCCTATCCATCGGAGGTGTGGGAATCCCAGGACAGGCTTCGGCCTAGTCCAGGCCTATTGCCACCTTAAGTGGCTGGCTGTCACCTCACATTGCGGCCTGGCATTCCAGATTCCATCATCTGTCACAGAAGCCAGGTGCTTGAGTGACCTGCAGCCAGGGTGGTCTTTAGTACCACTTCCGCATGAGAGAGACCCCTTATTAATAATTATACCGCAGAAGCCTAGCGCTTGGGCGGCAGGGTCTCCTCTCCTCTTCCGCTCCCCTGCTTGGGCCCACAGGCTACTGTCTGACCCTCGGGAGCGACCCCCAGTGAGGGCGAGTGTTGGCGGTCCACCCGGCGGCATATCGGCCTGCGAGACCGCCCCTCCTCACTGCGGGGAGGACAGCCGTGCATCGGCCGGCTTGTCGCCGCCCTCGCTAGGCTTTTGGGCCTTGGGCAGGCTCCTGGGTCTCATTAGACCCCGTCTGGAGAATTGCGGCCTCCTCGGCAGCAGTTTCGGCTGCGAGGCTCCTCACCTGATTGGCTGCCTTTTTCGCGCTCAGAGGAGCGGCTCTCCCGCCCCTCAGCTGTTTCCTCGCGCCGGAACTTCACACAAGCGCACTCCGAGGGCTCGTCATCGCAGCAGGTCTCCGGGAACGCCCCGAGCCAACAGACAGCCTCCGCGCTTGTCGCGCAGCTGCAGTTACCCGTTCGCGTCACAGGGAATCCCCCTGTGACGCGTCCGCTCCCTCAGCTGGCCCGCGGCTCCCGGGCGCTGTAATCCACCGCGGCGGTCCTCTCCTTTCCTCGCCGGCCGCAGAAACGGACCCAGGGGATCTTGGCAAGAGCGGCAGAGCCCCTCATAGCCGCGAGACCCTTCGGACCGGTGGACAGAGCTCTTGGGCCGTAAAAGCGCCCTCCTCCCTGCTTCTTCTCCCGGCATCACCAGCCTCTGCAGCATGTCGGACAAGGCCACCTCGGGCAAAAATAAGCCCAGGCAGGCCAAGGACAAGGAGGGTGGGATGGCCAAGGCATCGTCCTCTTCAACTGGCCATCGGGATCACTCCCCCCTCAGGCAGGACCAGGAAAAGGCTGCTCCTCATCCAAGAGCAGTCGCTCTGGTAAGGACAGGGACAAGGCTTCCAAGGGCACAGCCCGCTCCATGCTGCCCCCTGCTGCCGCACCACCCATTGCGCACCATGAGCCCTCTGGCAACTCTGTCCAGAGGGACAGGCGCTTATCAGGCACCCTCTCCCTGGACAATCCAGACCTGTGCCTGGGGGAGGATGACATTTGGGAGGACCCTAGACCAGGGGCAAGCAGCGCTCAGGTTCCATCACCCGCACCTTCGCATGCTCAGTTCTACAGCCCAGAGGTGCAGAACCTGATTCAGGCAGCTATCGCCCAGGGCATAGAGGCGGGTATGAGGCATGTGGCCCAGGCAGCACCCCCCCCTCCACCAGCCATCCAGCCACCTCGGCCCACCCAACCGGCCCTTCCGGCAGCTGGTCCTTCATCGCCAATGGCCGACGCTGATCAGGGGTCCCCGTTGTCCCTCCACGCTCAGGACGAGCCAAAGGGTGAGGCGGACTTGGATCTCTCTGAGGATGAGGACCTTGCTCCTGAGGCCCCAGTGATTACCAGTTTGTTCAACCCCGCCTTATTCAAGTCGTTACTCCATAAGGCCAGGGCCACGGCCAAGTTCTCCTCAAAGGATCAAACACCGGCCGGAGAGGAACCAGAGGACCCCCTCTTTGAGGAGACCACCTCTCAGGTTGAGGTCGTACCCGCCCCCAAGCTGTTCGTGGAATCGGTGCTGAAGCAGTGGACATCCCCGACAGCCGGCGTCGCCCCCTCCGCAGCGGACAAGCGATTCTTCAATGTTTCCTCCACCCTGGCTCAACACCTGCCAGTTCCCCCGGTGGAGTCTGCCATCAAGGCACTATACTCACCCGCACAAATGCCCGGGGACTTGGAGGAATTGCTCCGCCCAGAGGACAGACGCACAGAACAAGCCCTGCAGAAGACGCACCAGGCGGCCGCTTGGGCGGTCAAGGCTTCTGCGATGGCATCCTTTTTTTGCCAAACGTCCATTCGTTGGCTAAAGGCTCTTCAGGAGCACCTGCCCCCCTCAGATGTCCGTGCGCGGCAAGACATCAACAAACTCATTGCGGCCTCGCAATTCACATCGGACGCCACGCTCCAGGCCACCCGATTCGCAGCCAGAGCCATGGGCACATTGGTGGTGGCACGCAGGATGCACTGGCTGAGGAGTTGGCCTGCGGACTGTCGGCACAAGTGGCGACTCGCCGGGGCTCCGGTGGTTCACAAGTCGCTTTTCGGTGAGGCCCTTGATCCCTACCTAATCGAGACTAAGGACAAGCGCAAGGTCTTGCCTAACTCTACCAGGAAGGCACAGACCAAGCCTCAGAACCCTGCCCCTGCATTCCCCAGGCACCAATATAGAGCGCCGGCGTACAACCAAAGCAGGTCGCGGGCTCCGGCCCATCAGACTCAAGGTCAGGACAGGGCCAGTCCCAGCCAATCCTCCAAGTGCCCTTTTTGGAAGGCAGGTGGTCACCCCTTCCGCCGCTACAAGTAGTGGACCCAGCTTCTCCCATTGGGGGTCGCCTGCGTTTTTTCGCTAGGCGGTGGGAGGAGATTACTACGGACACTTGGGTCCGCGAGACCCTGTCACTTGGACTCGCTTTAGATCTCCTCTCCACCCCCCCCCCCGGATTCCCTCATGAGGTGCTCCCAGTCCTCCAACCCGCAGAAGCAGGCCCAGATGCTTGAAGCCATCCAGCATCTGCTGGAGATTGAGGCCATCCAGCGGGTCCCGGAGGACCAGCGGGGGCAAGGATTCTATTCCAATTTGTTCCTCGTGGAGAAATCGTCGGGTGGGTGGAGAGCGGTCTTGGACCTCAAGCGCCTTAATAAGTTCTTGGTGTACAAGAAATTTAAGATGCATACTCTACAGTCCATATTGGACGGCATTCGTAAGGGTGACTTTATGTACTCTATCGACCTCACTGAGGCATATTTGCATGTCCCAATTCGGCCTTCCCACCAAAAGTTCCTGCGGTTCTCATATGACAACAAACACTATCAGTATTCGGCCCTGCCATTCGGCCTCTCCTCGGCACCCAGGGTCTTCACAAAGATTCTGGCCGCCCTTGCAGCTCACTTGAGGATAGTGCCGATTCGAATACAGTGTTACCTCGACGACATTTTAATTCAGTCGTCTTCCCTGGCCCGGGCGGAGCTGGACCTGCAGACCACCATGGACGTTCTGCAATACCATGGCTTCTCCCTCAACCTGGAGAAGAGCCACTTGATTCCCTCCACTCGCATCACTCACTTGGGGGCCATTGTGGACTCTCTGGAGTGCAGGGTGTATCTGTCGGAGGAAAGACAACTCAGTCTTTCCTCTCTGACCCAACAGGTTCTTTGGACAGGGGCGGGTTCCGCTGAACCTCCTGTCCTCCCTGTTGGGAAAGATGATATCCGCTATACATATAACACCTTGGGCACAACTGCACTCCAGAGACCTCCAATGGTTTCTTTTGCCGTTTCAGCGGGCGAACAAGTCCAACTCATCGGCCAAAGTCCAGCTCCCGACGGCGGTCCGACGGTCCCTGCATTGGTGGCGGTCCCCGGCGATCAGCAACGGTTCCAGCTTCCTCGAGCCTCGCTGGGTGACGGTGACATCGGACGCCAGCCTCTACGGGTGGGGCGCTCACACATCGTCTCATGTGGCACAGGGCACCTGGACTGCTGCGGAATCAACGGCCAGCATCAACCTCCTGGAGCTACGAGCAGCGTCCCTGGGTCTCCGGCAATTCCAGCATCTCCTGACTGGGCAACACGTCCTCCTGTTGACGGACAACGTGACCACCAAAGCCCACGTCAACAGGCAAGGTGGGACTGTCTCACGCCGCCTGCTCTCTGAGGCCAAGGAATTGGGCCTCTGGGCGGAACGGCACCTCTTCTCGCTCAGGGCGGAGCACATCTCGGGGGTGTCGAACCGCACAGTGGACTGGCTCAGCCACCACGACGTCGACATGGCAGAGTGGGCCCTGCACCCAGACATTTTTCGGGAGTTGACTGCCCGGTTTGGCAACCCGGTGGCCGACCTCTTTGCGACCCCGCTGAATGCCAAGCTCCCGCGCTTCATCACGCGGTATCGGATGCCCGGCGCGATGGACACGGACGCCCTCTGTTGTCCGTGGCCAAGGGGCCTACTCTACGCATTTCCGCCCCTTCCACTCATTCCCCGAGTTATCAGGAAGATGCTAGACGAGCAGGCGGAACTGATCCTATTGGCCCCCCATTGGCCGCGACGGGCATGATTCGCGGATCTCAAGTCGCTCTCGACCGGCCCATCCTGGAGGATCCCGCAGACCGCATCGTCGCTCTCCCAGGGGTCAGTTCAGCACCCGGATCCGCAATGGCTCCAACTGACCGCCTGGCACTTGAGCGGCGCACCCTAACTCTTTGCGGGGTCCCCGAGTGCATTATCCGTACTTTGCTTTCCTCACGCCGGGCCTCCACCATACGCATCTACAACTCCACCTGGAGGACGTTTCACGATTGGTGTGTCGGCACCGGCTTTGACCCGATCGACCTTTCCGTCATACAGGTCCTCCAATTTCTGCAAGTGGGCCTCAACAAGGGTCTCTCGCCCAGCACCTTGCGGCGACAGGTGGCAGCGCTCTCAACGGTCCTTTCCTGCCACTCTTCTGCGCCTTTGTCAATGCATCCCTTGGTCATTCGCTTCTTGAAGGCGGCAGTCATTATCTCGCCTCCAGTGGTACATAGGTACCCCACCTGGGACCTGCAGAGGGTTCTTCTGGCACTGACCGAGGCCCCCTACGAGCCCCTCCGGACAGTCTCGCTGCAGCACCTTATGCATAAGGTTGCCTTTTTGGTAGCGATTACTTCAGCCCTGAGAATATCCGAACAGGCAGCCCTATCCGTCCGTGACGATCTCTGTATCTTTCATCCGGACCGGGTGGTGCTTCGCCTTGACCCCACATTCCTACCCAAGGTCAATACCTACTTCCACAGAGCACAGGAAGTGGTTCTTCCTTCCTTCTGCTCTCCACCTACAACGCCGACCGAACGCAAATGGCACGCTGTCAATGTCCGGCAGGCGATAAAAATCTACAATGTCCGCACGGCTGCATTCCGCCGCTCAGAGTCCTTGTTCGTGGGATTCCATGCCTCGTCCATGGGTCGCAAGGCCTCAGCGGCGATGGTCGGTCGCTGGATACGCACGGTCATCGCGGACGTTTACCGACAACAGGACATGCCTCGTCCGCCACGTCTGACGGCGCACTCGACGCGCAGTGCCGCCACCACGGCAGCTTGGGCTACTAATGCCTCCTTGGAGGAACTGTGCCGAGCGGCGACGTGGTCTTCTCCGTTGCCCTTTATTAGACACTATAAAGTAGACTCCTTTGCCTCGGCTGAGGCGGATTTTGGGCGCAGGGTGTTGCAGACCATGGTGGCTCCTGACGGGGTCTACGATTCTGGTGACAACCTTCCCTAGGGGACGATACTGCTTTGGTATGTCCCAATCTTGGAGGCTAGCGCCACCCACTATGGAGAAAGGGCGTTGTTACTTACCTGAACGCCCATTCTCGTAGGGTGGCGCTAGCCTCCAAGTCCCTCCCTTTTGGGTGTTGTACATACTGAAGGTGTGCGTGGGGGATAAACTATGGGTCTGACCTACTCCTTCATCTCAAGAGGGGGATTATGGCACAGTGACAGCTTTTATATGAGGTCAGACTCAGTCCTGATTGGCTGATGGATGAGGTCATCCCAATCTTGGAGGCTAGCGCCACCCTACGAGAATGGGCGTTCAGGTAAGTAACAATGCCCTTTCTTTTCAGATTCTCAAACAAGGTATTCTTTAAGAAGGAGGACATTTTCTCACTTGGCCCTTCAGCATTTCCCACAACTGCCTCGCATATCTCTTATTTCCTAAGTGAACCAAAATTGAATTGCTCACTGCCAGGCAAAGAATTCCAGTTGCTTTTTCATTAGCTCCATCTTAAATTCTTTACTCCTCCATCAGTTCTGCTAGTCCAGGGTCTGCAACCTGCAGTTCTGGAGCCACATGTGGCTCTTTGATCCCTCTGCTGCGGCTCCCCGTCACTCAAAATATGTATCATAACCGCCGATGTGCGACATCCACCGGCACGTGGTTTATTGAGCTTTTTGACCCCTCTTTTTTTTCGGAGTTCAAAATGTTTTTGTTCCATGCAGAAATAAAAATGTGTTTTCTCTGAAGCAGGTCATTGATTTCATAAATGCAACAACTATAGTTTTTTTATACAAAGCATAAAGGTTAAAAAAATGATATATGCAATGTTATCTTCATTTTAGATGTCAAAGGGGTTTTGTGGCTCCCGGTTTTCTTTTCTGCGGGAAATGGGTCCAAATGGGTCTTTGAGTGTTTAAGGTTGCCGACCCCTGTGCTAGTCCATAGCGTTTGCAAGATGCTATTGCTTGCCTCCAAAAGTATTTTTATTTAAAGGATCATTGCTCAAATTCAAGATCTTCGTCTGATGTTTAATGTGGGCAGTCTTGTCATTTCTTAGCTCATAATACTTTTTTAAGAAAAGAGATTGATGTAACTCTGATTGCATATCACAGATATAAATATTAAGCAGCACCTCTCTATGTATAATAAAACCAAAACTCCTAAGAGTACCAAATAGATTCTAAAGAAAGAAATTAAGTTTATTAAGAAAATTATATGTGCTAACACAAATCCTGGAAGAGGCTTATTTTGATTTTGGAACAATCTGCTCATATTTAATTTGAAAGGCAATAAGAAGTATTCTGCAAATGTGCAACTTTGAAGACTTAATTCCTTTTATTTGTTTGCTTTCTGCAACTTCATGCTCACAACCACAGTGATATACTATAAATATAATTTCTGAATATAATATCTTGCTCCAATTGAGACAGCTGTAAATTCCTACAGATATATTAAATATTTTCTGCATTCAAGAAAGATCAAATGCGATCAACCTTTGGATCAAAATAACTGAAATAGGCTTCAGGATTTAAGATTCATGAAATTATGCACAAAAACATTCATACATACAAATCACTGTTTTGCAAAAATAACATTTATGGGTATTTGTATGATTATCTTTTTATTGTAAGAATAATATGTTTTGCTTATTTTACTGGTAAATTAACTATTCAATGTTATAATTTATTATATACTTATTCTCTTTTCCATTCTCTCCCTTGATCTATCTATCTATCTGTGAAAATGTGTGCTCATTTGTTTTTTCTTACATTTTGCATATTTTTGCTATTGAACGTTCAATCAATCAATCAATCAATTTATTTGTCTTTCTCCAGCACAAAGGATAGGATAAACAATACAGAATGAGTCACAAAAGCATGAAATAATTCTATCACTTAAAAGCACCCTATTATATTAGATATCAACAGTATATATAGATTTTTCAAAATACCTATGAGAGTAAGATCCATAAACTGGATTTCTGGGTCTGATTCAGAGGTGGGTTCGGACCGGTTCAGACTGGTTTGCCCAAACCGGAAGCAACCTGCTGGTGACGTCAAGATAATGTCACGGAACCGGTTTGGTCAGTGCCGAATGGTGGATGGTGGACGCCGCCATCTTTATTTATTTATTTATGTATTTGTTTTGAATTTGTTTTGAATTTTTCCAGGTTTTTTTCTTCTGCGCATGCACAGAAGCCAAGTTTCTGGCATTATGCATGCATCGTCTTCTTGTTTTCGGGGGTATTTTTTTTAAAAAAATTCACCACTGCGAATGCGCACACGTGCAAAGCATGCGCGTGCCCATGAGGCACACCCATGCAGCACGGGAGAAAGCGAACCGGCAGCGAGGTAAGTTAGACCCCACCCCTGGTCTGATTCATATATAAAATACATTGAAATAAATAATAAACAAATGTGAATCTTTTATCATGTATTTCAAATGCAGCATATTCAACTTGTAATGTGCCAGTATTAAAAGATAAATTATTGCTATAATTCAGTTATTTTTATTTAAAGTATGATTAGGGACAGTTATGTGTGCATATTCTTAAAGAATTTGAGCTGATATGGGTTAGACCCGCCCTACATAATTCTCACAAACTTTAGTGGTCATCAACACAATGAAATTCTCACCACATAAATTCTAAAGTTGCTTCATGTGGCATTCAAAAACAATTTCTGAAGACCTCATTTTATTTTAATTTCTTGATGATTATCGGTATGAAAATGGTACCAAAACCATTTCTAAAGCTCTGGGTTTCACTTACACCTCACCAGAAATTAGAAAAACAAAATATTCGGAACATTACAAATATCTTGTCAAGATTGTTTTCTCTCTCAAAATTACTTCAAATATGCAGCCTAACATTGTTCAGGATGCCACACAGAACTACAGAAGAACTTCTAGAGCTATGTAGGACTATCAGTTTATGATTTATGATGTTTGACTAAAGTCAATGTACATGATTTCAAATCAGAACAGAACTGGGTAAAAATGGGGGAACTTTATTTTTTATTTCTTAACACTTTGAGTTGGGATGAGGTGGGGTGGGGTGGGATGGGTTAGGAAGGAGGGACTGGCCCGGTATTGAGTTCTTAGGTGGTTGATTTCAATTTTGCCCAATCTCAGGCTTGGACAACACTGAAGGGCATTTCAGATAATTCTATCATTAATGTGCCAAATACGTTTCTCAAAGAAAGGGAACCTTTTTCTGTTTTAGGAAGATAGCTTTCATATCAAATATCAAATATTGCCAGTAACCGTATTACTTTTAATAATCAAAATCAATAACCTTATGATGAATTGTTTACACTGTTCTAAAACTCTGTCTGTATTTACTTAGACATTCCCTCCCTTGTTCCTTTATTTCATTTGCCAGAAATGCACTAAGACTTTACCAATCATTCTTCCAGGGATCATATTTATAGTCTTCTCATTATAGCTTTGGTACAAAGTGTCCCCTTTAAATGTGTGTGTGTGTGCATACATAATGCTAAATCATATTATAGACTTATTTCTATTTGCTAATGATTTATGAATGTTTATTTTGATTTATAGAGTGCCTGAACTTTTCTTCATGGCAATGCAAGCATAATTCCACAAAAATCACTTTTCCTATGTATTTATTCATTTAATAAATACTCCTACTTATTGCTCCATTCAAAGTGGTCTGTGAATATCTTATAATATTAAAATTAGTAATATCAAAATTCAGTCAATCCACCAGAACACAGAATTAATTAAAAACTATGTAGAAGTAATTTTCAAAAGCAAATTAAATAGTTTTACCTTTAATTGCAGTTGAAAAATATAGGCCAATTTGTTTTTAATGGCATAATTAAAAGAAATATTCCAACTTCTCCCTTCAAAATCAGCTAAACCAAAAGATATTTAAATTTAGCTGTATCACACACAAACAGTAAAATGATAGGAATTACTTAATTGATAAGCCAAGAAAAAAAATAAATGTATGATATAAAACAGTATCTTAAAGACAAGCCAAATGCATTTTTCAAAAGTTATTCTCAGCTTATCAGTATTTTCTTCCAGATAGGTGTGTGAAGAATTGCATTTTAATTATGTGGAAGTAAGTTCCATTGAATTCAAATATGCATGGAGCATCCTCAGCTATCTACTGGCATAAGGGACAATTCCCTTGATCCTTTTATCAGTTCCCTAATGTTTACCTCCCATATGCAGCCATACATTTTAAAAGTGGTTTGGGTTTTTTTTATACAAAATGAAATATTTGACCAAAAAAATTAACTGAGTGGTTCTTTACAAGCTGAGCAAATGATGGGATAACAGATCTCTTTAGGAATAAGCTGTTAAGGCTTAACTGAATCTTCAAATCTTACTCATACAATGTATTTAATGAAAAACAATGCAAGAAAAGAGCTCTGGTTGCAATATTGACTTTTACTCAAATTACAATAATACAGACCAATAGCAGTCATTCACAAGACCTTATGAACAGCCAAGTTATGCCCAGTGCAAAGACTGGCAATTATAATGCACCATTAACAGATACAGACCATAAATTGGTTTTCCATTCAGAAAACCTTTTTTTTTCCTATTCAGACAGTACCTATTCTTAGAGTCTTCAGTGAGAAAATCATTTAAAACTCACAAGGACTTTCATATGCTTTAAAGTGCTGAACTGGAATTGCAATGAACCATTTATGCAATTATTAAAGTTGACATTGAGGTGAAGTTTATCAAAATTTTGTTAGCATTGGGTTGAACAAGTTACACTATGGATGAATCTTGAATGAAGTATGGACTTCTGCCCTTTGATTATTGAAACATGTAAAGTCAAATCTACTCAGTAATGGAGTCAATCTATGGTTATCACTGTTTTCCAGAATAGTTGTATTCTGAAAGCATAAAAAGTTGAACTCTTAATAATCTTTAAGAATGATAAACTTGTGATAAGTACAGATGACAAAAATGTTTCTCTGTGTCATGTAAGAGATGCTACTTCCATCGCAGTGAATAAGCTTGGCCCAGGAAAAGGTGAAGATCTGTAATATGCATTGCCTTTGGAAACAAAACAGTGGAGATGATAAACTTAGTTTAATGTTCCTGTATATAAATAGAAAATCATTTATATAAAGTACAATTGATTTCTCATATAAAATATGTACAGGTATATATAGTGCAGTAGAAAACAATGGAATTTGGGGAAGGAAACATTTCATCTCCACTCAGATCTAATCACTTTGTTTCTCACTATGATTAACTCTCCTTTGATTGACTATGCCATACATTCATCTATTTTCATTAGGTCTTTGTTGAGATAAGAATTACTCTCATCAGAGGCGAAATGAATCTTTTCCTGAAACTCTGACATTATCAAAATAAACTGCAGTTCAAATGCTAAGTTATAAGATATTTATTTCTTTACAAAAATAATAAATCATATTCTGGCTATAAACATAGGTGTTGCTTCGTGCAGAAGCAGAAGACAAAAGGAAGGAATCAAAAGAAAGGAATGTACACATGCGTACTAGGAACATATTAATCATGTGCTCAGGAATAAACCATTATATTTGATAGGGATGCATCTCCCTGCATATACATGTAACAGGCAACATAAAATCACAGCCTGACAGTCTTCCAGTTCTGAGCCATGATATACAGATAAAAGGATGGCTCTGTTACTCCACATAGCTTCATCTTCATCAATTCAGGCCAATATCTGAAGACTAAAATGCATCACAACACTAGTGAATTGTGTCCACACTAAGTAGTTATGGCTGGCACAGCTGGCTTTAGAACAGGGTTAACTAAGTTCATGGAAAATTCATCTATTGATATTTATTAGTCATCATGTTGTCTTGAGGGTCACAGATATGGTATTACTTAAGGCAAGTAATCAAAAACCACAAAATGGAGAAGCCATCATATATTGCTTGGTGATTTCCCACAGACAGCCACATAGTCGCTGTGGCAAACTGGATCCTGAATCACAAAAGGTGTTGGTCTAATAGAACAGGGACAATACTATGCTCTTCTTAATGCTAAAATAATTTATTTCCTTACCTGATTTGTAGAGTTATACATTACTTTGTGAGGAGATGGAATGATTGCATCATTCTGAAGTACAACCACACTTTGAGAGGCGTTGAATTGGGCCCCTAAGACTTTTACTTCACCAAACTTTAAGTTATTTGGGTCAAAATATCCTTGATGGGCAATCCTGATATCCAAGACATTCTGAAAGACAGTTCCCCAATATCTTTATTTATAAAGTTATTTCATAATTTGCATAATCTACATTTGGTTCCACCATGTAATCCATTATTGGGACAACAGGATGAGAATGGAAATAGCAGCAATGAGAATATTAGCAAAAAGTTGTGACACTCATGGTTTAATGGTGCTGGCTTCTAGTAATCTGTAGATAAAAGCTCAATGTCTTGAGTTGTTGGCCAGAATTTTAAGATTATTGCTGATCATTGTAAACCTAAATGTAGCTTTGCCTGCTTATTATTGTACTTGGCTTAACATGCCCCACTTTCACTATGGGCAACCATGCTATTATGCATCTCTTCTTGTTGCCTTTGAAAAAGCACCTTTGGGACAACCATGACCTGGATGACTGAGAATCTTTCTATGTATAATTCACATGTAGATAAATAGCAATAGCAATAGCACTTAGACTTATATACCGCTTCATAGTGCTTTACAGCCCTCTCTAAGGGGTTTACAGAGTTCAACATATTGCCCCCAACAATCTGGGTCCTCATTTTACCGACCTCAGAAGGATGGAAGGCTGAGTCAACCTTGAGCCGGGAGATTTGAACAGCTGAACTGCTGAACTAGCAGTCAGCTGAAGTAGCCTACAGTGCTGCACTCTAACCACTACACCACCTCGGCTCGCTCATTACCCTCACTAAAGTAGGGTAGATGCCCTAATTCATATCAATTGGTATAGTAGGTATAGATTAGGGTTTTTTCCCTTCTTTTTTCATTTTGCTGTTATTATCAAACAATACTGAAATATTTTAATTACTGCTTTGAACACTGGAAAGTTGATAAAGAGACATTTGGAGTGATTCAAGTTTTTGTGATATTTCAACACTTCTTTGGAGAATACCAGAAAGCAAAGATCTTTCTCATTATTATGAAAAGAAGCAGTCATTCACTTATCTCTGAATTATAATAGCAAATGATTGCAAAGTATTCCTTTCTAAATTTAATGTTCTGTGCCAACAAATGGATCAAATTAAATGAAAAAAAAAACCAGCATTCTCAAAAAATATCTTGAAATAATAATTTCATTATTCTTTCTACGCTAATAGTACTACCTGAAGGGTATATATAACAACATAATTATATTTACTATCAAAAACAAACAGAAATTATTTTGCCATGCTAATAGCTATTACACAAATTTGAAAGCCACTGATTTTTATTGAACACAATGCCTGCAGGCTAGAAAAGGGACTCCAGAAAGCAGGTATGATCTGAATCAGCATGTATTTTCCATTTGTTTGTTTAAGAGAATTGGTTTGTTTAAGAGAATTTATATGGCCACCCACTCACTCTCAATGACTCTGGATGGCTTACAAAAATAAAAAACTCAATGCACAAAAAGTAAAAACAATATCCCCTATCCCCCACTCCCTGGTGACAAGGAATAATTCATGTTTAAAGGTACTCAGTTAATTGCTTGTTTCACTTGTAGTTTTCTTATTCTCTCTCTCTCTCTCTCTCTCTCTCTCTCTCTCTCTCTCTCTCTCTCTCTCTCTCCCTCCCTCCCTCCCTCCCCAAACACATTTTGCTTCATCTTTCCCTCTTTCTGTCTTTTGCTCTGTGTGTCATACACAGACATGTACAAATGTTATTGGCAAGTAATTGATTCAAAGAAATCATTTTGGTGATATTTGTTTGCATCTGGAGGGTTTATATAGAAATATAATTGATTTCTCTGTACAGGTAGTCCTTGATCACAATTGAACCCAAAATTTCTGTTGCTAACTGAGACATTTGATAAGTGATTTTTGCCCCATTTTACAACCTTTCTTGTCACAGTTGTTACTAAGCACAGTTGGGTTCAATTGTTAAGTTAGTAATATGGTTGTTAAGTGAATCTGGCTTCCCCATTGACTTTGCTTGTCAAAAAGTTGCAAAAGGTGATCACATGACCCCGGGACACTGCAGCCATCATAAATATGAACCAGTTGCCAAGCATCTGAATTTTGATCATGTGACCATGAGGATACTATAATAGCTGTACGTGTGAAAAACAATCATAAGTCACTTTTTTTCTGTGCCATTGTACCTTCAAATGGTCACTAAATGAACTGTACATACCTGACTGACATTAAATGTGTGTAAGAGGTAAAGTCCTTTCTCATATGCATCTGTAATAAAAGAATTGCAATATATGATTGTTGTATTATCCAGTTTTTGACATGCTGTTTCCCACCATTTCATTCATTTATTCATTCAATATTTAAACTGCTCAATAGCCACAGTGTTTGAGTAGTTTATAACAAAACACACTAAAAATAAAGAATATAATAAAAAATATAAAATTAAATTAAAAATTAAAAATTAAAAATTAAAATAAAGAAATGCATTCCTTAACCTTGAGATAGTTTCACTACCATCTGACAAAGCATGCCAAGCACAAGGTAAGATGAATCTGTCCTTTAGAAAATGGAATGGAATAAAAATAGAATAGAATAGAATAGAATAGAATAGAATAGAATAGAATAG
The DNA here is from genome assembly GCA_023053685.1 of Diadophis punctatus similis. NCBI lineage: Eukaryota > Metazoa > Chordata > Lepidosauria > Squamata > Dipsadidae > Diadophis > Diadophis punctatus. Next base: position 61,013,122 of record JALIGW010000005.1, read on the forward strand.
AATAGAATAGAATAGAATACTTTATTGTCACTTTGAATGTACCCTAATCAGCATGCATTAAAATGAAATTTTGTTGCATTCTCAAAATATAACCTTTATGCATATACCCACATACACACATATGTTTGGCACAGAGAAACAACACAGTCTAGTTTGAATGTATACATATACATGGCGAAGAAAAAAAAGAATCTTGCAAGTTTACCAGACGGATGACACAAAGAACAAAGCTGTTACAGAATCTAGTAGTCCTGCTATAGATACTTTGAAACCTCCTACCAGAGGGGAGCAACAGAAACAGACCATGAAGTGGATGTGGGGGGTCTTTAACAATGCTTTGAGTTCTAAGCACATATCGTTTATAAGTAGTATCCTGAATAATGGGAAGCTTCCTATAATGTTTTCAGCAGTTCTTACCACTTGCTGTATGGACCTTCTATCTGAGGCATTGCTGCCACCAGAGGTGGGTTCTGGATCATTTTCCTGCCAGTTTGCTCAGGGTCACTCCGGGCGTGCGTGTAGCAATCAAAAATAGCTTCTGTGCATGCGCAGAAGCAAAATCCAAGATGGCTGCACCCACGGACTGGCACCGACAGAACCGGCTCCGTGATGTCATCGCCGGTTTACTAACGGTTCTAAAGAACCGGTTAGAACCAGTAGGAACCCACCTCTGGCTGCCACCAAACCAAACAGTGATGCAGTTTGTTAAAACCCTCTCAATTGTGCCTCTGTAAAAAGTGGCCAGGACAGAGGAGAAAGATGTGCTCTCCTCATCCGACTCAGGAAATGCAGATGCTGGTTTGCATACTTCATGAAAGATAACGTATGAAGAGACCAAGTCAGATTGTTAGTTATATCTGCACCCCCAGATACTTAATACCCTGTTTCTCAAAAAATAAGACATCCCCTGATAATAAGCCCAATCGGGGTTTTGAGTGCATGCCAATAAGGCCAAGCGCTTATTTCAGGGTTCAAAAAAATATAAGACAGGGTCTTATTTTTGGGGAAACACGGTACTATTGACCACCTCCACAACTGCAGCCTTCATACAAAGTGGAGTATGACTGTTTCTAAAATCAACAATGATCTCCTTTGTTTTGTTAACATTCAATCTGGCCTTTTCAAAGTCCAATGAGATGAGACCACCAACAAGGCCTGAAACCATGTTAAAATGCATATAGAACATCAGTTTTACCAAGAAACCCAGGAACTCAGTAAGAAAATTCATGGGAAGTGTTATGTGCAGTATCATCCAGTTATATAAACGCAAATGTAGACCGAATAACTTCCTAACAGCAACAAACAAGTAACCAAATAAATAGTGAGCAAAAGCATGAATTTCTAATAGAAATACTTGTATATGTTTGTGATAAGTATAGTTGGGCAACAGAATTCATTACTAAAAATGGAGGAAAATTAAATTTTGGTTGGAACAATTTCCATGTATTTGCTCCTATAAGAAAGCTAAAAGAAAAAGGTAAACTTCCAACAGATTAATGCAACTGTTTGTTTGTTTGTTTTAAGGGCCAAAAAATTAGGCCCTACGTTCTGACATTGTCTTCTAGAGTTCTTGAAAGCCATGCAAAAAATGATGCTTTAAATCACAAAATATTTACTTGTCCTAGGATTAATGACATATTTTTTTCAAGTTATGCACTCTTTTCAATAATGTGCATTATACAGTTAATGTATATTCAGTATTCAGTATTCAGTATTATCTTCAATATGTCTTTGCATTCTATGGAGAGTGATATACATTGTAAGCCAATTAAATCTATTGATTAATCTATCAATGTTATACTTGCCAATTGTTATTCCATCATCCCAATAAAGAAGTCCTTGAGCAGCCCCATTATCATCCAAAGCAACTGTAAGTCCCATTAAATTTTTTCGACTAAAAAGAAAAAAGAAAACAAGAGAAGAGAAAGGACATTTTAAAAAAGAAAGTTGATTTAGTTTCATCATTGTTCTAACTTGAGCCAGAGTATGTTGGTTTCATAAGAATCTGTTGTCTAGCCACACTTAGAGAAGATATAATTATCTATCTATCTATCTATCTATCTATCTATCTATCTATCTATCTATCTATCTATCTATCTATCTATCTATCTATCTATCTATCTATCTATCTATCTATCTATCTATCATCTATCTGTTGTGACTTGCCCATGTCCCGTGCAGCTGGTCGAGGATCCGGAGGCCCTAGAGCCGCCCATGGCATGGCACTATCACCCTGTGTACCTGGCACCTGAGTCTGACAGCGATGAGGACTCAGTGCCAGAGGAGGAAGACCAGCCAGGGCCTTCTGCACCTTCTCAGCCAGTGCAGAGTGAGTCCTCAGAGGAAGAGGAGCCTCTGCTGGATGCTAGGGCTCGCAGAGCAGCCAGCAGAAGTGATCAGTTTTACAGCCGGAAGTCTCCTCGCAGGTAAAGCTGAGGGCTAATGAGCCACGCCCTCAGGCTATTTAAGTCCTGGAGCATGCCTGAATTGTTGCTGGAAGCAACACCTGTGTTCTGCGAGCATTCAAGACGTCTTTGTTCCAGCTCTGATTTCTGTATTTTTGAAATAACAACTCATTGCTTTCGATTCCGGGACTCCTGCCAACTCCAGTGAGTACCTAGATAAGAACTCAGTAATTGCCAGCTTTGCTTTGAACATTTGAACTCTGGCTGAAAAGCTCACGGAGATAATATTCACCAAGACTCCCGTGCCGTTTGTTTCTGGACTTTGAAAAAACACTGACTCTTTACTAAGAATATTTATTAGTAAAACTTCTTGATTTCTTTTGGCAAACGGTTGTGTGCGTGTCTTTTCTGGGGGTTCCTGTGCTGGGACACAACACTATCTTCTATCTATCTATCTATCTATCTATCTATCTATCTATCTATCTATCTATCTATCTATACAGAAAGTAAGTCCTAGCTTGATTTTTACACGTGCACCCAATATAAGCCCTACCCCCCGAAATAAGCCTTAATTAAGACCCCACCCACTCCAAGGTGCACGGGTAAAAATTAAGCTAGGGTGGGGATGGGGTGTGGAACTGCCCTACTACTTACCTTTGGATAGTTACAGCCAGGCCTCACACACCTCAGCCCATTTCTTCTGCAGCCAGCAAGGCTTTCCTGAAGGCCTCTGTAGCTGATAACAGAGCTCCAGATTGATCAGGACAGAGGTGGGTTCCTGCCTGTTTTTGCTGGTGCGCTTAATAGCTGTTGTTCGGTGCAGAGCCAAAGACGCTGCTGCTGTTTGAGGTGCGGGAGCTATCCCCAGGTGTTTTCCCCACCCGCGTGGACGCCGACAATTGCATTCTTTTGCCCTCTGCGCATGCGGAACGCTTTGCGCATGCGCAGAGAGCAAAAGAACGCAATTGTCGGCATCCATGCGGGCGGGGAAAGCGCCCGGGGAAAGCTCCTGCGCTGCGAATGGCAGCAGCGTCTTCGGCTCTGCGCCAAACAACAGCTATTAACCACACCAGCAGGAACCCACCTCTGGATCGGGAGCTCTGTTATTGGCTATAGATGCCTTCAGGAAAGCCTTGCCGGCTGCAGAAGAAATGGGCCATGGTATGCGAAGCCTGGCTGAAACTATCCAAAGCCGAAGAAGTTCCTGAAGGCTTCTGACAGCGAAAAGGAGGCCGGGGACGACACACACAAGTGAGGTGAGTCAGTGGACAACATCCCCCCTGAAAATAAGACCTGGTGCCTCTTTTGGTGGCAAAAATATATAAGACAATGCCTTATTTTTGGGAAAGCATGGGTATCTATCTATCTATCTATCTATCTATCTATCTATCTATCTATCTATCTATCTATCTATCTATCTATCTATCATCTATCTATCATCTATCTATCCCCCCCTTGGTTATGAATGTTAGATGTTCTTTTTAATTTTTGTAGCTTTTAAATTGTTGTGTCTTTTTATATTGGAAAATGGATTGACATGTTGTGAGCCGCCCAGAGTCCCCTGGGAGTTGGGCGGCATATAAATCCATTTAAATAAATAAATCCATTTAAATATCTATCTATCTATCTATCTATCTATCTATCTATCTATCTATCTATCTATCTATCTATCTATTATCTATCTGTCTATCTATCTATCTATCTATCTATCTATCTATCTATCTATCTATCTATCATCTATTTTATTATTTTATTTCTATAACTGCCTATCTCAACCCAGTGACTCTGGGCAGTGAACAATTATAACACAATTACATATTTTATAATATATATATTTTATATTTTTAAAAGTGTTGTTTTTATACAAAAACAGAAAAACAACTTCTCAATACAAAATTCATGAAAAAGTTACCAATACTGTGACACATTGCTCATACCTGATGTTGGTGTTTAAACCAGGTAGCTGCCATGGGATAATATAGCCACCTCTCAGATGAAGGTTGATGTGATCAAGAGGAGTGGGCAATGTTCTCTGTTGTCGCCTTGTGCTAATGTTTTCATCCTATTTGTAAAGAAGACAATATTTTCCATGTTGTTCTCCCCATCTCCCCAAAAGTCACACTCTCTTCCACATTTATTGGATAACTCGAATAAAGTTTCTTTGGTTGCTTTCACTAACATTTGATTCAAATGGCCATCAGTATTTAGCTCAGTGCCCCCGCTCCTTTTTTTCATCTTATTTTTTAACTCAACTGAAGTTTGTGGCTAGAAGAAAACATGGAAACTTACTACTAAAGAAGTTTGTCCTAAAATTTAGAGGAATAAGATAGGAAAAGGGAAGAAAAAGAGAGATGTTACTTACTGTGTAATAATCATACCAGCGAGCATCCGGGAAATAAGCTTCCACTTCCGTAACATTCTAAATTTAAATAGATGTATTAATATTAAATAAATATGAATGGTTCTTTTTGAAGAAAAAATATGTTCACATATATTTACTTTTTGTTTTTCTCTCTCAACTTACTTCATGTAGTGCAGGACTAATGAGCAATGCAGGTCCCCAGAGAAACTGCTCATGTATACTCCATGTCGCTTTATCATCTGTAAATCTAAAAGTAGTATAATGAATCATTATGTAGAGCAGGGTTGGTCTGGTTTCAGATTTTAGCTCTGCTTTTTATCTACAAAAACCTTAATCTCCCCCTCCCCCTCCTCTTCTTCAATTAAAACTTAAGCAGAAGCTTTTGCCCATCTACTTCAATTTATCCAAAACTATCAGTATATTCTGATTAAACATCTGATCTAGAGCGATAATTTAATTTAATTTAATTTATTGTATTTCTATGCCGCCCATTCCCGAAGGACTCTGTGCGGCTAAGATAAGAGCATTATGCTTCTTTAAAAGTCAAATACCTGGGTGTGTGCTAAAAATGCTATTATATATACTTGGGTTGAAAAGACTTGGTCTGAAAAATGTAGCTGCTCTTGAGATTAAATTTCCAACCTGTTGAGTTTTCTCAAAGAAGGAAGGGCATATTTTTCTTTTTCAAAAGGACATATTCAGTTGTTATTTTATTGCAAACAAAAACTAAGCTTTGAAAGCTCACACACCATTAATTAATCAAAAGTCACCTATTGATGGCTCTTCATTTCAGAGAGAATTTTCCTATTGAGTGTCACGCAATAATAATGGGATGAATGAAAATAATATTCAAACTTTGGGCTTCTTTTTTATTTTTTAAAAATAATATAAATTATAAGAATTCACATTCACTGAATAAATATATATATTTAGATGTTTAATTGTTTAATTGTATTTTGTTTCTATTATAACATAACACAGAAACTGTATAATATTTTTTTCAAAGAAAAATGCAAGTCAAAGAAGGAGCTCATCTCAGCTTCTTCTGTCGAAAGAAAAATAAATGACTTTAGTCAGATAGCTTTATACATTGCAATGCTTTGTGCAGTCATAGGAAAGATTTGATACTGAGTATTCCCGTAATTGCTGGAATAACAAATTAGTAAGTGTATATATTCTTCCTTTTTATAAACTAAAAAAGAACCAGAACAATTTCAAGATGACAGAAGGATTTTCTACAGAGCATCTACTTGAAATGAGCATTCAAGAATATTCAATACTTACTCATGAAGTAAAGGGCGCACAACAGTGCTACCATGGGCATGGGCATCATACATTAGTGTGTACAGATATGGAAGCAAAGTATATCTGGTATTGAGCACGTTCCTGGATATGTCTTCAAATTCCTTATTAAAGGCTACAGGATCTTGCCTCTAAAATTTCAAATAAATATAATCATTAGATTTTCAGACACTGTCACTCTGCTGCTATATCAACATTTCCTTGCTATTTCTTACATGCATAGAAAGCATTAGGGGGAAAAATTAAAATAGTATATTTGTATTTTCTAGAAGATGGATGTCAGTCCTATTTAGGTACAACAGTCCAAAAAAATCAATGCCACAAGAAAGTTAAAACTACTTCGATTTAGATTTGGTATAACAGAAACTTGCATGTCTGATTGTACCATATTTCCTCCACTTTCTTAGACTTTTGTGAATTATGGAGATGTATGTTTGAGCCACTTACTGGCTGTTGTGGACTTAAAATATGTTTCTAATTTCTTTAAAAACTGAGCCAGTTCTTTTTGTTCTTTCAACCCAATAGGCTGCTGGAATGAATTATGTAAAGGAGCTCAAGACAGTTTCTGTTTGCCAATCTTCAGGATAACTTTCCAAAACCTGAGCAGAAAAACACCAAATTTGGAATAGGGAGAATCCAGAAAAATAAATGTTGACATTGGGTATGTACCATATTTGGTTGAGGGATAAAAAACAAACAAAAAAACAAAAAAACACCTGAGATCCCACCCCCATCCTTAAGGGAGAGAAAGAGGGGCAGTAATAAGTAGTGGCAATTGTCCCACTCTCCTCTCCTCCACCATCTCTCCTAGCCATGTGACCAAGAGTCAGGGGTGAAATGCTACCGGTTTGGGCCGGTTTGCCTGAACTGATAGTAAAAAATGCTACCGGTCCGCCAAACTGGTAGTAAAAAAATACTTTAAAAAGTTAAAAAGAAAAAAAGTTCCGACGATCGCGCGTCACACAGCTGATCTTCGAAAAATTTTTAAAAGCTTTTTAAGCATTTAAATGCTTTAAAAAGTTTTTTTTAAAAGCAGGAATAAAAAGTGTGCATTTTGTGGATTGTGCATGCGAGCGCAATGTGTGTCTGGTGCGCACTGTGCATGTGCACATACAGCGTGCGTATGGCATGTACCGTGCATGCGTGGGCAACGAACCGGTGGCGACCTGCGGAAGATTTCACCACTGCCAAGAGTGTAGTTTATGCAGCCGATGATGTTTTTTCTGGACATGCAGACCAACACAAATACATAGACTCATGATAAGGGGACAGCAAAAACAAGCAAAACACAGTCTTCATTACACTGAAGAATATATACTTTCTAGAAAATTTACCATTCACAGATGGCAAATTAGTGGGAAAGAATATTTAAATGGAACAAAGTCTATCTCATAAAGAACAACTGTGCAACAGATTGAATGGTGGACTAGCAGTTATCACTTCACATTTCTGTCCACCTAAATTCAGCAGCAAATATTTAAAATTTGGCAGGCCAGAATTTCTGGTCCTTTATCAATATGCAATAAAACTAGATCTTTCTTCACTAACCTTATTAAGTATGCAAGTGTTCTTTCCTCCTTAATTTATTTTCCCACTCACTCCGTTAACCTATTTTCTACAATTTATTTCTAACCTTGCTGTTCTCCACTTTGGAGGACAGACACCTTTTGGAATACAGCAGCCAGCAGAGGTCAGATCGGTTAATTTCTCTGCCTATTTATGAGATTTATCTCCAACTCACTTTCTTTTTTTGCCCCTTTTGTTATAAACAACTAAGGGATTAATGTGTGGGACATAACTTCTTATTTTTGCAGATTTAAGTCAGCACTGCGTTCCTAGCAGACCCTAAGGTTTATAGAACCATATAGTTTGAATGAGTCTTTGGCCATTTAAATCAACTTTCATCTGAACATATCTAGTTAACCAGAGTCCATCATAAGAACATGATCTGTTGGATCAGGCCATATACCTTCTTACTCAGCGTTTTGTTTCTTACAGTGGCCAATCAGATGGCTTTGGAATCCTCACAGCAGAAAATGGAGACAAATTCTTCTGCAATTGATATTTGCAGAATATTAAATTATCAATATTACAGTGCTGAGCAATGAATATTGAATACTACCAGCCCTAAATTACAGGTATTTGCCAATGATTTGGTAATAATTTTGAGGAAATCTCTTGGAATAAAAGTAATAATGTAAAACTTAAAGGATTTGGGTGCAGTAGGTGGATTTTAAATCAATAATGAGAAAAGGAAAAATGTTAAGAAAAATATGAAGATGGCAGAGCAGAAATAACTGAAAGAAATAACTGGTATATGTCACCTGAGAAATTGTCTAGAATGTATGAAGCCACCTCAATTTATGTTGGAAGTATGAATAACAAGAAGGTACATTTTATCATTTTAGGTGGATGTATTTTGGTTTTTATCTATTATTGGTTTTTATTATTTAATTTTTCTTTAGTAAAAATTAAATTATATATAAAAAAACCCAGGGTAGACACTCTCATTATAACTTTATTGTTATAATAAAGTTATATGCCGCCCTGGGAGTTGGGCGGCATATAAATCCATTTAAATAAATAAATAAATAAATAAATTGTGTTGCAATAAATTCCATGGACTAATTAATGTATGTATTCCACAAGTAAATGTTGTCCCCCCCAAAAAAATCCATTTAATTGGCTGCTCCTTGGTTCTAATTTTTTGAGAAAGGGAGAAAAAATATATCTTTGACCAATATTGGAACACTGTCCTAAAGGTGCTCTTTTGGACTTTGTTTTTCCTTCTTCACTTGGATTTTCACTTCTCATTCACACTTCTTCTTGGATGAGAAGCGAAATGTTTTCAAGGAAAAACAAAGTCCAGTTGCCTTTTGAAAAAACACCTTTGGGACATTATGACCTGGATGACTGAGAATCTCATAAATATTGGAACACTGCTATCCTGTCACCCCTAGTCCTTCTTTTCTCTAGACAAGACATAACCAATTCCTGCAACCATTCTTCATAAATTTTAGTCTCCAATCTCCTAACCACCCTTGTTGCTCTTCTCTGCACTCTTTCCAGAGTCTTAACATCTTTTTTCTATTGTGGTGATTAGAACTGGATGCAATATCCCATTCCATTTCATTCCTGTGGTCTCCTTACAGTCACTTTCAGGTTTTAACATCCTCAATAATTTAGTATCAACCACGAACACAACCAGTCAACTGATTATCCAAGATGCAATCTCTCTGAATAACAGTCTACTGTCACCCTTACTGTTAGGATGCTTTTTCTAACATTTAATCTGAATTAGCCTTAGTATGATTAAAATCCATTATTCTGCATCCTGCACTCTGAAACAAAGGAAAACAGATCTTAACCTTCCTCTATTGACGTTGAGTATTTGAAGAGCACTATCATAGTTCCCTTCATCCTACTTGTCTCAAGGTGAACTATATCTCATAATCATATGAATTAATCATGTCCTTATATCAATCCTTAAGATTCAATAGTTTAACCTACTTCCTTAATTAAATGTGTTTTTTTTTTTGAGGGGACCTTTTATGTGGAAGTGTAGTTTAACAGTGAAACCAATTACCGAGAGATATGCTATGTGTCCTGATGCTTTTGGATTGAAGCTAGACAGCCATCTATCCAGAGTATCTTGAGTTTAGAGTCCTGCACTGGGTACTGGATTTAATACAGTGGTTTCTTCCCACTTTGGCACTACTCCCCCCCACCCCCAGAGCAGAACAAACAAGCTAAAACAGGGATAGGGCTAGAGTGAAAGTAGGATGTCTGTGCAGCAAATTTACAGGTGCATAGGAGGCACTTCTTTGGCCAGTGGATATGGACAGGTAGAGGAAGAGTAGCCAGTGGTTTGTCTATTACCATATTTCACAGTCACACATAATACCCAGAAAAAATGTTTGAGGCTGACTGCATCAGCAAGCACCGTGGGATCACCATGAACTGTCCGCTCACACAGAGGTCTTACAGGCTAAGTGACTTTGGCACATGCTATAGGCTATCTTGAAGCTGCCCAGTACTTGAAGTACTTTGGTGAATGTTTCCAGAGAAGGCTGAAAAATGTTTGTTTGTTTTTACTGCATCAATGATCCAAAGTAGTTAGAGGCTACCCAAATTGCTTTGCCATGAAAAATTGGGTAGCTTCTTAGTTTTAGCAAAGCAAATCAGATAACCTTCATTGAATAAATCACTTTGCTGGAGGAAATTTTAGTTGTTTTGCATAAGACTAGTGTCTTAATTTTAATTCTGATGCAGAGTTGCCTTCCTTGGCTTTGTATGTGCATAGAGATGTCCTTCCAACAGAAAGAAGTTTACTCTACTTTTTTTTCTTAGTGTGCCACTTTCATCTTCCAAACAACAGAGTTTCCACTCTGGGAAACATCTTTCCCAGATCAAGAGATGATTAACTGCATGAATTATTTGGTTATTAGTTGTCCTTAGTTATAGCATTTTTAAGGAAGTCTGTCCATGCAAAAATATATACAGTATATTAACACTGATTAATATCATGCACTACTCATATGTAAAGATTTGGGAGCCAATCCTATCTCTCATATAGATCAAGAAGATGGAGATTACAGATTACAAGAGTTGGAAGGTCATCTAGTCCAACCCCCTGCCCAAGCAGGAGACCCTACATCTGCCTCTACCTAGGATTGAACTCACAACCTCCTGATTATGAGGCAAGAGCTCTACCTCTAGGCCACAGCAGCTGGGTGACACAGTCTAACAAGATGGAATAGGATAGAGCAGCTGTGGCGGCTGTTACTCCTATTTAAGGTGAGCCAAGGCTTTGCACTAGAGTTAAACTATCCAGAGTCCCTGATTTAGTTGCAGATCTTACTAAACCAATCACGCTTATTACTTTTTGTTCAGTATTTTCTTCTTGGGTTATCACTTCTAATAGGACAGACAAAAACATGAATAATGGCTTGATACAGCTATAGCATTTTAAAGCATGAACCAGAGGTTCCGCTGAAGGAAATTTTCACCATGTTAGGAAACGTTAATTCTAAAAACCACATTTTCTACACTTACTATAAATCCAATGCCATTGTGATTTCTGGAATATGGGTAAAAGGCACCCAACTGCATCCAACGGGCACACATTTCATATGTTGTATTGTCATTGAAGCCACAGATATCTGCTCCAGTCTGTACAAAGTAAAAATATTTAAATATCAGTCTCACTTTTTAAAAACAATATAAAGAAACAATTGAAAAGATTGTGAATTAAACTTACGTAGGATATTCCAAAAAGGCTAAATTCCATCATACCTGGAAAAAAAGTAGTACACTGTTTTAGCAAATGATTTGTCTTTTAATACTCACTATATTAACTCTCTTGTAGGACATTAGGGATTTTGTTTTGGTTTTAATTGAGGGGTACATGTATCAGTCTAAAGCCAGTCTATATTAAAATTACAAGTATTGATTGGTTTCACTCAATCTTCCGCAAGATATTAAAAACAACAACACATATTTGATTTCCAGTGCAGTTTTCTGTAATAAACTTTGCCTTTAGTATAATTATCTCAATGTACACATTTTATATATGTAACTTTCTGTAGTATGCCTTTTAATATGCAATTTTATAATATATTCAAACTGTTCAATGAACTTTTAATTCTAAGAGCAACATGATATGATCAGGAGGATATGTTGGTAGATTAGAATGAATTCTGTAACAGATTTTGCATCCATTTTGTTATGTTTCATGTTTTACATTAAAAAACCTGTTATACATATTATATAGAATTGGAAACTGGAAACTTACAGAAAATTCTAAATCCATCTGCTTTTCTTCAGAAGATGGTTAGACTAGAAGGATTGCCCCCAAATTGGTGATATGTTTCAAGCTAGAATTATTATGCACTTTTAAAAATTAATTTAATTTAATATTACTTTATGGGTTTTCTCTTATAAGAGAAATGATTTATCAGTGGATTCTTTTTTTTAAATGCCCACTTCTTTATATGAAGATACAATGCAAAAAGAAGTACTTAAGAGCTGTGGTGGTGCATGGTTAGAATGCAGTATTGCAGGCTAATTCACTGCCCAATGCCAGGAGTTTGATCCTGATTGGCTCAAGGTTGACTCAGCCTTCCATCCTTCTGAGATTGGTAAAATAAGGACCCAGATTATTGAGAGCAATATGCTAATACCAGTGATGGGTTCTAAATCCCATTGCTACCGGTTCATGTGTGCGCTTGCACACATGCACAACGCTTCTGCGCATGCGCAGAAGCATCTGTGGTGGGTGGGCGGAGCCTCCCCCTGCTGCTACTGGTTTGTAGAACAGGACCGGACCAGTAGCAACCCATTTCTGGCTAATACTGTAAACTGCTTAGAGTGGGCTGTAAAGCACTATGAAGTGGAATTAGATCTAAGTGCTACTGCTATTGCTATTTATTCGGGTGCATGTTTTATAAATGTAGAAGAATATAATAACATCACATGCAAATTGTGAGTTGGGCGGCATAGAAATTGAAGTATAAATAAATAAATAAATTCCAAAAAGTGGAACCTGAATGTTTTCCTTAATTGGACTCATTGAAATATAATTAATCATGTATTGAGTATATGATATAATGGTATATTGAGGAAGGAAAAATATTTTGCGTGCTAAATGGCCATAACAATAGTGTTATGGAATATGAAAATATTTAGTTTCACATGCAATACTTTCAATGCATTGCTATTGTGCTCATCTGGAAGAAAATATAAGGTGACAAAAATGCAATTGTTACGTTTTCAATGTATTAAGACTGAAGTTTAATTCATTAGGAACTAAGAAGATTAAATGTTCCTGATGAGTATTTTTCATGATTTTTATTTCTTAATATTCAAAAACAACCTATGTCCGTAATGGTGAACCTATGGAACGCATGCCACAGATGGCACGCGGAGCCATATCTGAGGGCACGCGAGGTATTGCCCTATGTCAGCTCCAGCGCACATCAGTGCTGGCCAGCTGATTTTCGGCCTTCCAGAGGGCAGGGGGGAGGCCGTTTTTCGCCCTCCCCAGGCTTCAGGAAAGCCTCCTGAATCCTGGGGAGGGCGAAAAATGGCCCAACAGGCCTACCGGAAGTCCGGAGGCTTCATGTGCGGGGGGACAGCACAGGAGGGGCAGCGCAGGTGTGTGTGTTGTGCATGCATGCACAGGAGGAGGGCATTGCATTATGGGTGTGGGCACACACGCACGTGCTATCGCGCGCACGCACGCCCTTTTGGCACCCGAGCAAAAAAGGTTCGCCATCACTGGCCTATGTCATTAATTATATGTTGCTGATATATCCAGAAATGGGGCACATAAATAAATCTGATGACTACAAAAATGTATGCAGTCCACTGCAAAAGTGGGTAGATAAGCATTAGGAGCAACTTTATACTATTTATATTAAGTGTCTGTTGCTTAAAATTTTATACACAGTAGGAATTATATTCATTTACATAAAATCTACTAACTGCATGCAATTTAGCTTTCACTTACCAATTATGGATTTGTAAAGTTGGTCCCATTTTGAAACGTTATCACCTAACCAATGCCCTGCCCATTTGCCACTTGATGGATATGTTGAACGAGAAATGACAATGCCACGTTCCCTTGTGATACTATGCAGAGCCCTAATAACAGGAATAAACCAACATTTAGGGTGAGTCATTAAAAACCATGATATATATTTAGAAGCAAAAATACAATACAAAAACCATGATATATATTTAGAAGCAAAAATACAATGCAAACCATTGCATCAAGGGTGCATCATGAGTTTTAAATACAGATATACAACAATCGTTAATAGGAACGTGGAGATAGAAATCATAAAATATTCTAAATTTTAACTTTTACATTTCAAAATTTAAAATTCTAAATGCCTGCAAATCAGGTATTTGAATAAAGGAAAAGATATCATTTTGTTCTGTATGCTATTTCCCTAACTTTGAGTTGAGAAGCTGCTCAGAGTAAATTCTCTGTTGCAATATGGGATTTAGCAAGGCAAAGCTGAAAGTCTTATTTGATGAGTAGAGGTCACACAGAACTGATAGAAACCGAACGAAAGACAGTGGGAAGATAAGGGAATGATCAAACAAGTATGGCTTAAACCCATTCTAAGAAATTAACTTGAGAAACCAGCTCACACAGGTTCCACCCTAATTCACATACTGATAAAAGTGATGGAGACAGTAGCACACTCACATTTACAAGATTCTGTTACTATAACTGTTCTTTTTAAAGTAGTTGTAGACCTATATGGCATTGATCCTTAGTCTTGTCTACCCTATAGGGCTGACATATCTATAAATACTGAGGCAGTTGGGCCTTGCAATGTCTCTGGAGTTTTCCTCCTCTACAAAAGATTATGTATTTCTATCTTTCTCTCAGAATGAGTAAGAGACATTCTTTCTTTCAGAATCTTTTCCTGCAGTGTTTTTCAACTGATTTTATTGTTGGAGATAATTCAGAGCGCTAATACTGTTGTTGTTTTCTCTAACACATTTTTCTATCATGCTGAATCCTCTTCAACTGCCTACGCTTCCCAATTTGAAAAAGCTCAATTGGAGGAATGTTTTCATTATATCATCCCTTGGGATTTAATTAAAGCCGACTGCTGAGAGATGATTATATAGCAAAAGATATTCACACACAGCCCTCAGCCACCTTGTAACTAAATTAGGGGAATAACATAGCATTCTACTCATAATAATTCCTCTAAAATTCTATTCTGCTGGGAAAGAAATTTAGGAAAATATTCTCTTTCATCAATACTGAGTGAGAAACAATAGGAAAAAATAAAAATAAAAAAAGGAACTTATCCATCCATCCATCCATACACCTATCATGACATTATCCTGATTTCCAGACAAGGTAATGTTTGAGGAGTCATTGGTGCTCTCTGAGCTTGGTTGTTTTCTTTCAAACATTTAATTACCAAATCAAGGTAACAATATCAGTGCTAGTCAGAAGTGGTGTTTGCTCTCATTTTATATTCTAGCGCAGGGTTGTCAAACTCCAAGGCCACAGGCCGGATGCGTCATACGCTGTCCATGCTCAGTTTAGTGAAGGGGAAAAAAAGTCCCTATATGTCATGTGACGCTGCCGTTGACAATGTGAGTTTGACAGCCCTATTCTAGTGGCTTGCCCTATCAGTGTTAGTGGGAGTGATCTTGTTAGTTCTTTGGTTGGGCTTTTTACTGTTAGCTTGTTTGGCTAACAGTATTAGCCAAAGTATTATTAGTATTATTTGCTGCTTGATTGTTGGTCTAATGTTGGTCTAATGTTGATCTTGGTGTTAATCTTTGCTCATCTGGGTGTTGATTGCTACTGGAATGGTTTCCTTTTGGCTTGCTGATTTTCTCTTTTGAATGGTACAGTATATAGATATCTATTTGTCTCTTTTGAATGGTACATAGATATCTATTTATGTGTTTGTTTGTTTGTTTGTTTGTTCTGATGGCTGCCCATCTCATTTTGAAGTGACTCTGGGTGGCTTAAAACATTAAAATCAATGTAAAAATAAAATATAAATATTTCTAAAAACAATGAAAAATAGAATTACAATCCAAAGTAAAGTTGCAGTTAGATGATGAGGAGAGAAGCAGATATATGGGGAAGGGAGGTGGGATTTTCTCTTAATTCATCAACCACCTCCAGTGTGATACTCCCCCATTGGGCACCAAGCTGGCAGAGCCTGGTCTTCAATTATTATGGAAGGTCAAAAGAGTAGGAACAGATCTCATTTCAGGGGGTAATATGTTCCAAAGGGCAGAAGCCATGGTGGAGTACGCTCATTTCCTGGATCCTGCCAAGTGAAATATCCTGGTTGAGGGGGCCTGCAGCACGCCCCCTCTACTGGCACAGGTGGGACAGGCCAGTCCCGTTGGAATGAGATGGTTCCTCAAATAACATGAATCCTGTTGTACCTTCCAAATACTCTTCAAGGGTAGTCCTATGTAAAGTGTTCTGCATTTCTAGAAAGTTCAGATCTTTTTTGTGTCTACAGTATGTGGCTGTTGATGGTCGATTTGTCAGAGTGTCAGGAGTTCCAGGAATTCTCTAGAGGTTTTGAACTTCATTTGGTGAAGGATGGTCACATGTGGCAGTGCAAGTAATTAGGAGCATATATGGTATGTACTTGCAGTGAAGGTAATTAGGAATATATCATGGTACACTCATGCAATACTATTGGACTGACTCCCAATATATTTCTGGATATGAAGCAAGGTGGTTATTATAAAATCAATATATAGTTATACAGCTGTCCACCCCACAGATGTGACTCTGGGTGGCATATACAGATATATATGTGTGGGAGGGGTTGTTTGTCTATATAACTTTTGTTTGAGGAATGCTGCTGGCATTGTAATTTTAAAAATTGAGCAACTCTGAATCTTCTACACAAGCAAATGAACTTCTGTCTAATGTATACTTTGATTGACCTTATTACATTCCCATGGTTTAAATTAAACATCTTCAGTTTGTGTGTGTGTGTGTGTGTGTGTGTGTGTGTGTGTGTGTGTGTGTGTGTGTGTGTGTGTAGACAAAAGTGAACCATTGTCAGATCTTCAGTGGGAATACATGAAAGCCCACCTCCATCCCATTTGAACTTTTCTAAAATTTATTACTTCCTTTGAAAGCCTTCCTATAAGCCTCTCTAGCAAGAGAAGCTAAGTGATGACAGCAGAGGAACCAACCTTCCTGTGCTCTCTACTTAACCTTTATCTAAAGAGATCAGACTAATTTCCTCCCTTCCTTCTGATAGGCTGTTGTGTTTTGTGTTGGTGCTCCACTTGGCCTTTCAGTGATTTTTAGCTCTGCACTCTCCCTCACTCTTGTTCTGTTTTAAAGTTTGACAATTTAACCTTTGTATATTATTTTTGCAGTTTCAAAATAGGATTTATCCTGGAGTGAAGGACAAGATAAATCAGGAAAGATTTCATAAATAAATAAGAGTCAGATGAACTTGTCACTTATTCTCTATATTATTTTGGAGGAACTGCAAATACACAGGCACATGCATACGCACACACAAATCCAAAATTTAATCCTTCATTTTCAGCTTTATCTAAGGTATCATTACATCTAGTGCTGAATTATTGTTTGCTGATGACGTTCAAGTAATATTTGATCTAGCTGGCAATAGGCAAATCTGAAATTCATTCCTTTCTCATCAGCACTTTTGTAAAAATTCTGATTGTCAGTGAAATGTTAGAATGCCACCAGATACAATGTTCACTCAGGTGAACACTATGATCTTCCCCCCCTCCCGCCCCCACTTTTTTCATGGCAATAGGAAACTTATCCAAAGGTCATTATGACTAATTTGGAGGGAAGGCTATTCTCTGTTCACTGAATTACAGGGTAAACAACCTAGATATATTATCCTTAGATCTGGCATTGTTTCAAACACAAAGTATCTCAATCAGAAATTAGTGTGTCATAAAGATGTTTGGGAACAGACAAAATACAGTGTTAAAGCACTAGTATTTCTCTTTTTCTTTCCTTTATATCTACCCTCTTGCCCCTCTTTAACATTTGCCTTTTTTAAAAAAGCGAATTGCTAAGATTATTAATTTACGAACGAGTATACAGAGCACTTAATTTAAAACAATCATTCTGCATATCCTACATAGAATCCTAGCCAAACAATACCATCTTTTTAATTAAAGCAGTCCATCACACACTAAGCTTGGAACACGAGGTTATTTTCTTCTCCAATTCCTTGTGCTACACTCTTAATGGCATATTGAGAAGTTGAAAATTGTTTCATGTCATCAATGAATGGCAATGAATGGCAGTTTTTTTATTACAGTTCATGGCTGGTTCATCACACAGGAGTGTCTCAAGTTGACCTTTGCAGATTATGTTTCAAAATGAATCCATCTCATAAACTCAATAAACTGTGTCTGAAAGCACCAGGACAATTTGGTGACATGGGCATAAACATCCATATTGAGCTGTATTCAAAATATTAGCTCGGTCATTTTATTTTAGAAACAGGTCAGCAACTTCATAACATTTTACAGAGGAAATATGTACAAATAATCACTCACAACTAGGTGAATAGCTGGGTCTCTTAATATTCTGTCCCAACATATTTGCAGATTTAGTAAGAAGGCAGCAAAGCATAAAAGGCCAGTCAAACTGGAAAGGTAAATGTCCCCATGGCACCAGCTTCTATTGAAGGTTGAAGTTGTATGGTACTCATGGTACCTAGGAAATTAACTTTTTTACTCTGGAATGTCTAAATTGGGCAGCGGGGACATTCTCTTTCTTAATAATGTTAGTACAAGGAAACAGAGCAAGTTTCATAGCTGAGCACAGATTTCAATATAACCAAATGCCCCCTGTGCGCATCTAGAACCTGTCTATAAACCACATAGCAGTGGTGGGTTCCTACCAGTACGGTCCACTCTATAGCACCGGTAGCGGCCCGTTGGTGATGTCACAGTACCGGTGCGGTCAGTTGCCTGGGTGCCTGGGTGCCGCCATTTTTTAAATTTTTTTAATTTTTTTTTTTAAATTTTCTTCTGCGCATGCCCAGAAGCTGAGTTTCTGGCACTGCTCATGCGCTGCCTTCCTACCCCACAGTGAGTCCAAGCAGGGGAGGATGGCTGAGGGAGCGTGTGAGATGCTGAAAGAACAGGTGGCAGGAGCTATCTCAGTTCCTCTCCATTCAGCAGTCCAAGAAGCCATGAACACGTGGTGATGATCCCAGGCATTTTCACACGTTTGAGGCTTCTCGAGCTGCTGAGGGGAGGGAGAATGGGCAGCAGGACCTATCTCAGTTCCCCTCCCTTCAGCAGTCTGAGAAGCCACGCCCACCCGGTCACATGGCTGGCAAGCCACACCCACAAAATAAGCCACACCCACAGAGTGGTAGTAAAATAATTAGGAACCCGCCCCTGCCACATAGGATATATTATTATTTTGAAAAAGCGACTACAATATGCTGTGATTGTAGTGTTGGAACTATGGCTTGTTCCTCCTAACTAGTCTGCTACTTTCAAATAAAAGAGAGAATTCTGTCATCAGTATTAAAGAAATATCCAATCCATGAAATGGCAGTAGCCCATTATCTCAGACAGCAAAGTATCTTAGGCCAACTTTGTATGTAAGTTATAGCTTAGCCTAACTTTTGCACATTACTGGAAACTAAAGAAAATTTCCTCCTTATAAATGTAAGTGATCCAAGTGATATAAGTATGACTAAATAACTATTAAGTGTTGCTACTACTCAGAGAAAGACAACTTACTCATAGGTAGGCTTAGTTTGTGACCAGCCATATAAATTGTGGACATCATAATGTCGAACTGGCCTTCCATCTGGCAGAATTTGTTCACTTTCCATACATATGGTTTTCTCATTCAGTCCCACATGTTTTCCCAAAATGTCTGATAAAAATAATAATAAAATACATAAATTCAAGGAAGTTAACAGAACCAGATAAATCTATGTCTGAAATTTAAAAACGTAAATTTCTACACTTTTAGGTAAAATATTTTATATGGCTT
Source organism: Diadophis punctatus similis (assembly GCA_023053685.1). Classification (NCBI taxonomy): domain Eukaryota; kingdom Metazoa; phylum Chordata; class Lepidosauria; order Squamata; family Dipsadidae; genus Diadophis; species Diadophis punctatus. The sequence continues at coordinate 61,032,725 of JALIGW010000005.1, forward strand.
GGCCTATAGTGATTTCTCATCAATGAAATATTGTATATACAATGTGCATAATAAATTTGTGAGAGAACTCAGCCAAAGGAATATGGAAGAGCTAGAATAATAGCACTATTTCCAAAATATTTTTACCAGCATCATGTGTCTTGACCGAATCTAAAAAAAATTATTTTAGAAAGTTTGGCTTAATTTAAATTCAGGGTGTGTTAATATTTTGGCCTCATATTTACCAACATTCTAAAAAATTAGAATACAGTATTATAATGATAATTACCTGGCATATATATTGGATTATTTAGTTCAGAGCTCCTACAACCAGTAACTGCACCATTGACAAAACTGGCAGGTTCATTCATATCCTTAAATAATAAAACAAATAAGACACACAGACTTTTAATTAAAAATTTCACTAACCTTTTATGAAGTGTATACCTAATATTATAGCTAGATGATTCATTTGAAAATTGTATGCAAATTTTGTATGAAATGATATTACTTCTTTCTAGTTTATATTATTCGTAAAATTATATGAATGATATGGTTTGATGAAGTAAGCTGTAACGTCCAAGATAGCAGAAATTGACCATTAGCAAATAGGCAGTACATTAGTACAGATTCTTGTAGAGAGCATAAGTTTGCAATAAACCTTTACATTCATTTGAACTGCATGGAATACTTCATTTAGAATGCTCCAAAGGATATTTGTGTGTGTGTGTGTGTGTGTGTGTGTGTGTGTAATATAAATCACTGTAGAACTGATAAATAAAAGTCAGTTTTTTATTTTTATATTTATAAAAATATAAATCTGAAGGTAGAACAAGAAGTAATGGGTGTAAACTAAACAAGGAGAGAAGTAACTTAGAACCAAGGAGAAATTTCCTGACAGAACAATTAATCCGTGGAACAGCTTGCCTCAAGAAGTTGTGAATGCTCCAACACTGGAAGTTTTTAAGAAGATGTTGGATAACCATTTGTCTGAAGTAGTGTAGGGTTTCCTGCCTAGGCAGGGGGTTGGACTAGAAGACCTCCAAGGTCCCTTCCAACTCTGTTATTATTATTATTATTATTATTATTATTATTATTATTATTATTATTATTATTATTATTATTATTATTATTATTATTATTATTATTATTATTATTATTATTATTATTATTATTATTATACAATTGTATCACAGCGGCCAGTTGTTTCGCCGGATTTGGCATTGATTACTAGTCGAGCCCCACCCAGGGGCCTAGGAAGTCGTAATGTATTTTCGAAGTATATGTGCGGAACCGAGCAGTGCGGCTTTCTGCATTTGACTGATGGTGATTTTGTCAATTTTGAGCTGTTTTAAATGTAATTCCAGTGCTTTTGGGATAGCACCCAGTGTTCCAATCACTACTGGAATTACCACTGCTGGTTTGTGCCATAATCGTTGGATTTCAATTTTTAAGTCCTGGTATTTTGCAATTTTTTCGTGTTCCTTTTCATCGACCTTGCTATCTCCTGGTATTGCAATGTCAATTATAGTCACCTTGTTGTTCTCGACCAACGTGATGTCTGGTGTATTATGCGCCAGTACCTTGTCTGTTTGTATACGAAAATCCCACAAGATCTTGACCATCTGATTTTCAGTGACTTTTTCAGGCTTGTGTTCCCACCAGTTTGTAGCAGTATGGATGTTATAATTTTTGCATAAATTCCAGTGGATCATTTGTGCAACAGAGTTGTGTCGTAATTTGTAATCAGTCTGTGCGATTTTCTTGCAGCAGCTGAGCACATGGGCTACAGTTTCATCAGCTTCCTTGCATAATCTGCATTTAGCATCATTTGAAGATTTATCAATTTTGGCCTTTATGGCATTTGTACGAATTGCCTGTTCTTGTGCGGCCAGGATCAATGATTCTGTTTCTTTCTTTAAAGTACCAGATGTTAACCATAACCAAGTTTTTTCACTGTCCACTTTGTCTTTTATTTTTTCCAGAAATTGGCCATGTAATGCTTTATTTTGCCAACTCTCCATTCTTGATTTTATCACATTTTTTCTGTATTCTTGTTTCGTCTGTTGGACCTTCAGTAGATTTTTGTTCTTTACTTCAATTAATAGATGTTCTTGACTTTCTTTTAAATAATCCGCCAATGCATGCTTTTCTTCTTCAACTGTTTGCTTTACTTGTAGTAGTCCTCTGCCACCTGATTTTCTGGGCAGGTAAAGTCTATCAGTGTCACTACGTGGATGTAAACTGTAGTGCATTGTCATTAGTTTTCTGGTGTTTCGGTCCAAAATGTCCAAATCAGCTTGTGTCCAGTTAATTATACCAGCCGTGTATCTTATGACTGGTATTGCCCAGGTATTCATGGCCTTGATGGTGTTTCCACCATTTAATTTAGATTTCAAAATTTTCCTAACTCTGTTGGTGTACTCTCTTCTAATGATAGTTTTCACTTCTCCATGTCTGATGTTATCCAACTGCAGAATGCCCAGATATTTATAGGCTTCATTTTGATTGCATTTAATTAATTGGCCATTGGGCATTTCAATTCCGTCACATGTAGTGATTTTGCCCCTTTTCATAGATACAGTGGCACATTTTTCCATGCCAAACTGCATTGAGATATCTGTGCTGAATATTAGGACTGTGTTGGTCAGTGATTGGATTTCTATTTCTGACTTTCCATACAGTTTCAAATCATCCATATACAATAAATGTGAAATTTTTTCAGCGTCTTTGGCTATTTGGTATCCAAGTTTCATTTTTTTTAAGATTACTGATAGTGGGATCATTGCGATGATGAAGAGGAGGGGTGAAAGTGAATCTCCCTGAAAAATTCCTCTCTTGATATTAACCATTCCATAGTTCTCATTCCCTACTGCCAACACAGTTCTCCATTGTTTCATCGCTTTTTCAGTGAATGATGTAATATTTTTGCTGATGCCAATAGTTTCTAAGCATTTGATGATCCAGCTGTGTGGCAGTGAGTCGTACGCCTTTTTGTAATCAATCCAGACCATATTCAAGTTCGTTTTTCTGTTCTTACAGTTTTCTAGTATCATTTTGTCAATTAGGAGCTGATCTTTTGTGCCCCTGCTCCTTCTTTTGTTGCCTTTTTGCTCTACTGGCAAGATGTTATTTGTTTCCAAATAATCCATTATGTTATCTGCAATTATCCCGGTGAGTAATTTGAAGGTTGTTGGCAAGCATGTTATTGGTCTGTAGTTTCCAGGTGTTGTTCCTTTAGTTGCATCTTTCTGAATCAAGTATGTTTTTCCAGTTGTCAACCATTCATCAATTTGACCATTTTGTAGCATTTCGTTCAGTTGCTTGGCCAATATTGCATGCAAACTGGTCAGATATTTGAGCCAGAAACCATGTAATTGGTCATTTCCAGGTGATGTCCAGTTCTTTACTTTTTTTACTCGATTTTTGACCATCTCAGTTGTTATTTCTAATACTTGCATTTGCTTCTTGCCAACACTTTTCTCAAAGTCTTGTATCCACTTTGCTTCCTTATTGTAATCCTTTGCATTTTCCCACAGTTCTTTCCAGAATTCAACTGTGGCTTGCTTTTCTGGTTTTTCACTTTTGAAATTGTCATTTGCATTGAGGCTTTGGTAGAAACGTCTTTGATCTGATCGAAATTGCTGATTTTGCTTGTACTGAATGATTCTTGCATCATATCTTTCAATTTTTCTGGCTATTGCTGTTATTTGCTGTTTTACAATTTCAAGTGCTTCTTCAATTTTCCTTGTATCAAGCCTGTATCTTCTGGCTAATTGATCCATGATCTTGCTATTTTTTAGCCGTTGTTCATTCATATTTTTTAAATTGCTAGCATCTGTTCTGAGTTTTTTTATTTTTTGTTCCAGTCGAATTTTCCACTTTGGTTTTGATGCTTTTTCTGCCTTGCGACTAGGTGCTTTGTTTTTAAAACCTAGTTCATTAGTGACTATTGCAGCTGCACTGTACATTGACTGATTTGTTTCTAAGATGGATGCCGATTCAATTGTTGAAAGTACTGCATTAACCATTCTCATTATAGGTGCCAAGTTTTTGTTAGGCACAGTTTTTAATGATGGTAAACGTTGCCTTTCCTCATTAGACAGTACATGCTCCATGATTTTGTCCTTCAATTCCTTTTGTTTTTCAGTTAGTTCATCAATTGGTTCAATCATGACTGGTTCTGGTAGTGGTGCTATTACTTCTCCACTAACAGTTTCTTCTGTTGGAAGCTCCAGTGTGATGTCTTCAGTTGTTTTGTGAGTTTCTGTTGTTTCCACTGGTGGTGTTATTTTTTTAATTTGGCAATTTGTCTGAATTTTCTCAAGTTCAATTTCACTGAACACATTATTTCGTATAATAAATCGCCTTTGATCTGCTAGTCGTTGTTCGCTAACATTTGAATCTGGATATTGTTGTTTCCAAAGTTCATGCATTCGCTTCAAATAACCTCTTCTTTCTGGCTCTGAGTTGTAATAACAGGCCATTATGGCACGATTTTCATCTGCACTATATTTTTGTCGTTTTGTTGGCTGGTCCACTTGTAGCCCACTTGTCGACGGATGTCCAGGGACCTCAACATCCGCCGCGGCCCTTGTTAACACGCATGACGACCGATGCGGTATAGAATTTTTCTTCATTTCTTTCACCATGTTATATGGGTTGGCGAGTTTTTTTTATGAGGCCAGGTTGCCAACCTGACCCCAACCCTCCTCCTTTCTCATCCGGGCTTGGGACCGGCAACAGCGGAAATGGGGGGGGGGGAAGCAATCTAACTGCCTGTTGATGGCAAAAGGCAGGATCAGGGATGGGGGGAAGCAATCTAACTGCCTGTTGATGGCAAAAGGCAGGATCAGGGATGGGGGGAAGCAATCTAACTGCCTGTTGATGGCAAAAGGCAGGATCAGGGATGGGGGGGAAGCAATCTAACTGCCTGTTGATGGCAAAAGGCAGGATCAGGGATGGGGGGGGAAGGAATCTAACTGCCTGTTGATGGCAAAAGGCAGGATCAGGGATGGGGGGGGGGAAGGAATCTAACTGCCTGTTGATGGCAAAAGGCAGGATCAGGGATGGGGGGGGAAGGAATCTAACTGCCTGTTGATGGCAAAAGGCAGGATCAGGGATGGGGGGGGGAAGGAATCTAACTGCCTGTTGATGGCAAAAGGCAGGATCAGGGATGGGGGGGGAAGCAATCTAACTGCCTGTTGATGGCAAAAGGCAGGATCAGGGATGGGGGGGGGAAGGAATCTAACTGCCTGTTGATGGCAAAAGGCAGGATCAGGGATGGGGGGGGAAGCAATCTAACTGCCTGTTGATGGCAAAAGGCAGGATCAGGGATGGGGGGGAAGCAAATTATTATTATTATTATTATTATTATTATTATTATTATTATTATTATTATTATTATTATTATTATTATTATTATTATTATTATTATTATTATTATTATTATTATTATTATTATTATTATTATTATTATTATTATTATTATTATTATTATTATTATTATAGTGTATCTATGGAATAGAATGTCAATACACTTATGGAAGAGCATATTGAAATGGGACATGAAATTTGATTCTAAATGGATTTACCCATTTCTGCCAGTAAAAAAACCAAACCACAATCAACTTCCTCAAAATGCATTTCAGCTGCATTATTCATTTTATTTATTGGTTTCTTTGTTTATTTATCAAATTTCTATATCTTAGATCCATTCCCCAAACTAAAGCCTTCCACATGAGTTGCATTAGCAATGACGGAATAGAAAATTAGTGGGAATTACCAAATGTAGTAAGATGTAGTAAGAAAAATCTCACCGGCTCAAGGTTGACTCAGCCTTCCATCCTTCCGAGGTAGGTAAAATGAGGACCCAGATTGTTTGGGGCAATGTAAATATATACATTGCTTAATGGTGTAAACCGCTTAGAGAGTGCTTGCACTATGAGGCGGTATATAAATGTCACTAATAAATAAATAAATAAATAAAATAATATTTTCTTACTGTTAAATTAAATGTGATGTCTGAAAATGCTGATTAATGTAGAAAACGTGAACTGGAAATAATGTTACTAAATTCATCAGATAAAGCATTATACAAGATAGAAACTTACAATCCACAGGCCATCAAACTTGATGCTTTGTGATTGATCGGTGGGGTTATTGTAGACGTCTTCAATTTCTTTTTTCCACCACTGAGCTGTAGATTTCCGAAAAAAATCTGGGAAAGCAGTCCAGGCACTGTAAAACTGAAGAGAAACAGAAAATATGAAGAAAAAAACAAAACGTCCCATGTATTAGAAACTAAACTTCTGTTGATATAGTCTAACATGGCATTTGCCTTTAGTGCAATCTCATCACACTGTTCATTCATATCCAGTTTATAATTTACCAGCATTCTGTAATATTTTTGATAATTAATATGGTCAATTCATGCTCAATTCTGTTTCTTTGAGTGTGACTTCTATTTTCTAAATGAAGAACTTCACATTTATTTCTGCTACATTTCAATATCCTATGTTTGATTAATTACCTCAACTTTCAGGAGTATTTTGAATATTAGTTATTCAAACTAATTATATTAGCTTTTTTTAAAGATTATATTATATCTCAATAGAAAAGAATATTGGGTTGACCTCTGGAGTTTTTGGTGCTCCCTGAACTTGGTTACATGCTTGCAGATGTTTCATTACCCAACTAGGTAACATAATCTATGTGATACAACATATTCCATTTAATTTTGTGTCTTCTGCACATCTAATAAGCAGACATTAATACGATTTCAGAAAAATAATGTGATCGTTTCATTTTACATATTTTAAGAACACTCTGACTGTGCTTGCTTCACATATCATATCCATAACTTTAAATAGCTTCTTAGGACACTCTGTAATATTTATAACATCTGTTCATGGAATAACAGAGTAGGAAGGGACCTTGGAAGTCTTTTTGTCCAAGATTAGACAACTACTTTCAGACAAGTAGTTGTCTAATCTCAGCTTAAAAACCTCCAATGATGGAAAACCTACAACTTCTGAAGGCAATCCCACACTGATTAATTGTTGCTTGCGCTGATCCGGCCGAGCTGTCAGTTCGATATTAATCTATAGGCCTTCAGCTGTTGATCGGAGGCCCGGGAGGTGGCGAGGATCGCTTGCGCTGATCCGGCCAATTTTGGCAGGCCATTTTCCTGGCTGCCTTGCGCTGCGATGCCAGTTAATTGGATTTTGCTAGCCTGCTTAGAGCCCAATAACCGGTGAGAAAAAAAGCACCGTTGGCACCCTGAATAAAATGGGGCCTATCCCTCTCCCTCCACAGCCGGAATTGGTTGGATATTTGGGCCTTCGGCCAGAGGGGCAAGCATCAGTTGGCCCTAAGGCCTAACTGCCTTCTCCCAGGTGCGGATGACAGGGACACCTGGGGGGCTCGTTCAGGGAAGAAAAAAAGAAAAAAAGGAGCACTTACAATTATGATCTAGATGTCTATCTCAGTAGAATTAGAAGTTCAAAGGCACTAGTCCCTGGCTAGGACTGAGTCAAAAGAGGGGGAACTAGGCCCTAGAGCCACTATTTATACTTTTTCCAGACTCAGTCCTGATTGGCTAGAAGGCTGTGCCAAACCCGATTCTTGGCGACTAGCTCCACCCACTATGGAGAATTTCTCTTTATTTCTAGGTTGGTTTTCTGATTGATTATGTTTCCATCCATTGCTTCTTGGTCTGTCTTCAGGTCCTTTGGAGAATAGGTTGACTCCTTCTTCTTTGTGGCAGCCCCTTAGATATTGGAACACTGCTATCGTATCACCCTTTAGGACTCCCCCTCCCATTAAAGTAGATTTACCCAATTCCAATAAGTCACCCAAGAAATCAGCAGAGCTTACTTATGAGTAAACATGTGTTGGACTGATAAAACACCCAATGGGGTTTTGAATGTTTCCACACTAGAATTGCTTTCCATTCTCTAACAAAAACCCAGACTTTTTATTAAACTCTTCTCATGCAGTATGTGTGAAAGAAAAGCCTGCTGAATCGGGTCAACTGGTCAAGCATTCTGTGTCAATAGTTCTTTTCCACTACTGCATCCTAGCAGTTGGTATTTAATAGCAGACACTGGTATTAAATACTATGCAAGGTGATCAAGAGACTTTGCCTCATTATAAGGGGGATTGCGAAGGGATGTATATAAATTCCAATGGGCTTATAAATGAGTTTCAAAGTTCTTTGAATCTTAACCTTTGTATCTATTGCTGTGAGATTCAGGGAGCAGCAGCTTTGCTCTGTTTTTCTAATAATGCTTCCCCCGTGTGGTACAAGCTTTGTGATTTTTAATCTAACTTTAATCTATCTCAAAATAAACCCAGAGAACTGACCATTCAGGCATTCAGAGATTATACTTGTGCCAACAACCTACAGATCAGAGTACATTCATCCAGTTTCTTCCAATTGTGGATTTTCTACAATGCGACTGAAGTTATATTGGTTTTTGCTATAATTGCCACTACTATTACTACTAAAATTACCGCCAGGGTTAAGGTTTTATTAGTATAAGAATTTGCTTGGGATCTTTTTTACCAAAGCAGTGTATGAATAAATCACACTTACTTTCACTTTATCATCCCAGCTGAGTGATGAATTTATAATAATATCAGGAAGATATGGCCACACCTAAAATAAAATAAAAAATGTTTGGAAATAATTAGCCTTATGAAATAGTTAAAGGAAAGAAAGACTTTTTCTTACAAATAATCCGCTGTCAAAATTTGTTTGCCTTTCATTGTTACCAAAATGGGAGGAAAGTACATAAAAAATAAGGCAAGAGGGATAAGGCAGTTGTGGCTCTAAGCTAGATGTCTTCCAGCTTGGTTTTTGAGGACATGGTGGTGTAACTGGAACATGAGAATCCTTGTTACTTAGGGGGCAGTAATAGTAATGATGGCTTGGTATCTGCTCTGGGTTGAGCTCTTACCTGAGTGATGGAGGGAATGGTGATGCAAGGATGCTTATCCTTTGTATGTCAGAGAGCTTGGGCATATGGATTATGGGCAGTGGTGAAATCCATTTTTTTTACTACTGGTTCTGTAGGCGTGGCTTGGTGGACGTACTGTGGCTTGGTGGCCGTGGCAGGGGAAGGATACTGCAAAATCCCCATTCCCTCCCCACTCTGGGGCCAGATAGAGCAGGTATTTGCCCGTTCTCTGAACTACTCAAAATTTTCACTACCGGTTCTCTGAACTACTCAAAATTTCCGCTACCGGTTCTCCAGAACCTGTCAGAAGCTGCTGGATTTCACCCCTGATTATGGGGCTGTTCAGTAATGGGAGTAGGAACATACGGGTGGTCCAGCAATAAAAAAAAGCCATATCCTCCAAATGTCATTGTGAGAAATGGAGCTTTATTCTTGTAAGAAATAAGACATGCAATAAGAGCAATGGCACAGCCATCTTTATGACATATTATAACCAAAATGTATTTTCTACATGTCAGCTTTCTTTCTGCTGTTCTGTTCTCATAAACAGGATATGTTTGTGCTTAGAGAGGAAATGTTTTTGCCTGGAGAGTGTGAGAAGGAACATGCTGACTATGAGATAGAGGAAGTGTGCAGATGTCCGAAAATGATGTAAAGTTTTAGGGAATTCCCAGGCTGAAATTCACCAGAATAGGATGCCATAAAGGGGGGTTGGACAATAGGATGGAAGGAATAAGATTGTTATTTGCCAAAGACATGGTTTTGTATTTATATGCTGTATTCACATGATGACGCTGCCCTTTTTGATTCGGAGACCTCATTAGCCTCCGTTCATTAGGGGACCTTTTGCAAAAGACAAATAATAAACTGTTTCTTTATTGTTCCTTCAGACTCCTGTTGATTTCCTTGGTGGACTTTTCTCACAGTCATGTCATTGGCATACATAACACAACAGCTATCTTGATTATTGTCTTTGTCATGCATAGAAAAGGGTCTGCAATCTGCCTTAAATGTTTCAGCTTTTGACAGTTTCTGGGTTTTTTCTTTCTTTCTTTCTTTCTTTCTTTCTTTCTTTCTTTCTTTCTTTCTTTCTTTCTTTCTTTCTTTCTTTCTTTCTTTCTTTCTTTTCTTTCTTCTTTTTTTCTTTCTCTTTCTGTTGTCTTTCTTTTTTCTTTCTCCTTCTTTCTTCCTTCTTCCTTCTTCCTTCTTCCTTCTTCCTTCTTCCTTCTTCCTTCTTTCTTCTTCCTTCTTCCTTCTTCCTCCTTCCTTCCTCCTTCCTCCTTCCTTCCTTCCTTCCTTTCTTTTTTACATCTCTGTTGCTGCTGTTGTACCCTTTCCTGCTCTGAGGTCAGGGAAGGGTACAACTATACTGGTTTTCTCTCAGTGGGAAAGATTTTTTTCCTGCAGCAATGCAGGCAAGAGCAGAGAGGGTGGGAGATTGATGTGAAGAACATAAGTCATAGAAGTAGGCTGGCAGAACAGATTTAGGACTGTTGAGCACTATGATAAAGTACCCCAGATGTCTGGGATTGTTACTTATTTGGACAAGTATGTTATCTTATTGCAAGATGGGGTTCTTTAAAATGTGGAGCATTGGCAAGAGTCAGAGGAAGTTGACGGAAGGAGGAAATGGCAGACAAGCACAATATGGCTATGAGTGGCATTAGCAAATGTAACAGAAACAGGAAGGGCTGCTTTTGGAAAAAGCAGCCACAGTATTTGATATTCATGCCACATTCCAGTCATCTCTGTTCTACCCAAGATTTCAGAGTTTCTCTTTGGCTTTGACTCAGTCCTAGCAAGATTATAGAGGTGTGGATTAAGGTGCCTCCTGGATCTGAAAATTTTCCATCTCTGGTATTGGATGGGGTAAGCACTCGCTCAGAGTTGGTGCACAATTATGGGTCCTCTTGAACTCATGACTCCTACTGGAAGGTATTCTGACGCAGCTCCCCAAACACGACAAACCCTCTGAAGTGAACTCAAAGATTCCTTTAATTAGGAGTGCCGGCAGTCCCAGCAAAAAGTTTCTCTCTCACCAGAGACTAACAAGTTTGTCTGGCCAGAAGATGAATAGTTGTCTGCCACATCTATTCATCTCAACCCCCTGCCTCTTATCCCCAGAGCTAGGATAGGGCTTCGCTAGCAGCAGTGGGTCTTCCTTCCCAAGGATTGGCCCACATATTTCCGCTGCTCTTCTCTCCTCTCCTCTTGCACATCCATGCATCAGGCACTGGACTCAGGTGTTCCTCTTCTTCCTCATCTGCAACCTCCAGACCTGGGGGCTGTTGACTCTCCATCTGAGATTGAGCTGACAGATGGCCCAGGCTCCGTCTCTGTCTCTCTGTCTCTGCCACTCCACTCCTTCTTCCTCCTTGGACCTCTCAGGTTGCCTTGATGCTGACCCTGAGTCCCACGCCTCCTCTTCCTCTGATTCGGCTGCTGGAGGGGCCAGCAGCTGACAGGCTACAACAGAAGGACTTATTTATTTATTTATTTATTTATTTATTTATTTATTTATTTATTTATTTATTTATTTATTTATTTATTTATTTATTTATTTATTTATTTATTTATTTATTTATTTATTTATTTTTATTTTTATTTTTATTTTTATTTTTATTTATTTATTTTTGTCAAGTACATATTGGTAATATACTCTACATAGATATAACATTGTTTATATACTGTACATAAGATGGGTACTGATAAGAGGGAACATTAGGACAGGGACGGTAGGCACGCTGGTGCACTTTTGCACGCCCCTTACTGACCTCTTAGGAATCGCGTGAAGTCAACAGTGGACAGTCTAAGGATAAAGTTTTGGGGGACTCTGTAAGTTTTGGGGGTAAAGTTTTGGACTTTGTACAAATCTATCTTGTGTTCTAATTGTGTTTGTTTCTGGATGCAAGTTTGTTTTTGGATGTTTTCATGCATGTATATTTGTTTACTTGATTTGTATAGCAACCCATTTCACATAGAATATTGACTCCAGGTGGTATGTAATAAAACAAATAAAATTGACAAAATACCTAATATAAAAATAAAGATAGATGAGCATATCATAAAATGACCACAAGGAAGGCAAGAGACGGGTTCTATCACACATTAAGGGCCCCAAATCCAGGCCTAGAAATTAGTTTTCAAGGCCACACAAAGCCATTAGCAAAGGGCTAACCTAATCACAGAGAGAATGGTATTCCAAGGATATGGACACACCACAGAAAAGACTCTCCTTTTGGCCCCCTGACAACTGACTTTCATCAACTAACAAGGACTGGGCAGTCCTATAAGTAACCAGTCCCATGCCATGAATGGTAACCAGCACCTTGAGTTGCACCCAGAAGTACACTGAGAGCCACTGTAGCTTGCAGTACTAAATAACCAATACCATACACTGCCTGCAACACTGCATGCTGCATCAGCTGGTGTTTCTGAAAGTTCTTCAAGGGCGGACCCATAAACAGCATGTTTCAGTATCCAGTCTGGAAATCATGAGGGATTGAGTGACTGTGGCTTCTGACAATTCAGGAATTCACACAATTCAGGAATGAGTGCAAGTGATGCATAATCATGCAAAGGTCCTCCCAGTCATGTCTGACACCTGCTCTCCAAGCAACTGCTACAAATCCAGGAAGACACCCAGATTGTACACTGGGTTTGTCTGTGATAGTGCCATCATATCCACATTTAAAGATTAAAGGTCTATGGAATCAACAGGTAAAACATCCTAGAGTCACTCAGTTTTGCTTGGAATGTGCTGAAATCTGAAGATGAAATCACTCTCAAGGACATGATTATTTCCCTAAAACCTGGAATAAGGAATAGCTTTCTTTAGCTGTTTTTTTTAAATAATCAGAACTTGTTCTTTTTGTTTGGTTCTATTTTATCACATCATGACATCTTACTGGGAATATTTTTATTAGTTGTTTGTATCATTAGTTGTCGAGAATCAATTGAATTGGGCAACTTCTAAAAAGGGAGGGAAGGGAGGGAGGGAGGGAGGGAGGGAGGGAGAAAGGGAGAAAGGGAGAAAGGGAGGAAGGAAGGAAGGAAAGAAGGAAGGAAGGAAGGAAGGAAGGAAGGAAGGAAGGAAGAAAGAAAGAAAGAAAGAAAGAAAGAAAGAAAGAAAGAAAGAAAGAAAGAAAGAAAGAAAGAAAGAAAGAAAGAAAGAAAGAAAGAAAGTTAGCTATATTGAGTGCTATTCTTTGGCACAAATGCAAGGCACAATATTACGTTTATAAAATGTTACCTTTCCCCACACAATATCACTGCTATTAGGCCACTTAATGAAAACATCCTCCTGAAGTCCTCTTGTGAAAGCAGGATAATTAGTTTCATTTCCTGAGATGGCTGGATCCTGAAATGAAAACAGTATGCTCTTTAGATTTACATCTAAATTTAGGAAGCACAACATATAGCACGGGCAATCCTATAGTGAAAATATATCAACTGTGGAGATGGCAAATATAATTGCTATTCCTCCTTCCTTCCTTCCTTCCTTCCTTCCTTCCTTCCTTCCTTCCTTCCTTCCTTCATTCATTCCTTCCTTCCTTTCTTCCTTCCTTTTCTTCCTTTGAATTAGTGTTGATTCCTGGTGACTGCCTGGACAGGTTTCTGTAGTTTTCTTGGCAAGGTTTTTGAGAAGTGGTTTGTCATTGTCTTCTTCCTATGTCTAAGCGAGAGTGACTGACCCAACGTCAGCCAGATAGCTTTGTACCTAAGGCAGGACTAGAACTCATAATCCCTCTCTTCCTAGGCTGATGTCTCAACCATTACACTGGAGTTTTAGACCTCTATGATGAGATCAATTAAATGGAAGGGGTTATTTAAAGAGTTCCCTGACAATTTGCGAGTCAGTCTGACGTAGAAAGACAATGTTACAAAGAGGCAACACTTCTCTTGGAAGAACTTCATATTGTCCAAAAGTGTTTCCACTTTTGGGCTGTCAGAGCAAGCTCTATAGACTTTCCTCACAACCTACTCTATAGTGAAGAGCATAAGATAAGCTAGAAAGTGTAAATGGGACTTTGAAGCAGAAGAGAACAAAAAGACATAGTGGATTCTCTTTTTCTTAGAAGTGGTATTTCATTCAAATCTTAACTGAAGTAAAGATTAAATTTAAGAGATTTTATATTCTTACTATGGTCATAGTGAAAACAGGACACAGGAAAACTCTCAGTGCTTAAATGTAGCATTTAAGCATCAATCCCAATCAAAGCATAATTCAGATAAGGAAGCTGATAAAAGGAATGTATGTACTTGTACTTATATCATACTCAGTTAAACTCACAAGAAAAATCATGGTAGAAAATATTGGAAGGAAAGTAAAGGAAGCCTATAGGATACCATATTAATGGCAGTCACATTCACAATCGAAATAGTGGGGGGAAACAGATTGTTGATATGGTTGTCAGGAAACAGACAATCATTATACAACTCATTCAACAATACCTGGAATGAAATCTGCTGGATGCTCAAACTGAATTAAGACGTACCCAATAAAACACTAATAATATCTGATGGATGAATGGAAGAAGGCAAAAGAGTCCTTTGCCTTTAAAAACAGGAGTGTACTTAGCATTATGACCTGCCAATTGAATCATTTCTGATCAGGAAGAATAACTAGAATGGAATATGTACAATCTAAATGTTACAAAACTGGGAAGGGGTTATGCCAAGGTTGAATACTGTCGTCTTACTATAATGGTAATTTTGTATTAAAATTGCTGAAATAAATATTTATAAGTGTAGAGAATCAGATAAATAACTTTAGGGGAAATAGTCAAGAATATTATATAATCAAAGAAGGCTGAAATATTCCTTAAGACTCAGGAAACCCTAGGAAATGACTATTGTGCTCAGATATTTAAAAAAGCAAAGCAATCCATTCAGAGATACACATTGTCATAACTGGGATGGTGGACAAAAATAGATGGATAGATGGATGGATAATTGTGTCTGTATTGTTATATTAACCAACTAGTCTGAACAATTAGTGAGGATCACTTACCAAAATGATGACAAATCTCATTCCATCATTTTTTATTCTGTTAACCAGAGCTGGAAGATTTGTAAAATTGGGACTTAAAGTGAAATCCAACTGCCGTTCCATATAGTCAATATCGGCATATTGTACATCCTAAGGAAAACAGTTAATTTTGTGAAGTGAACTGTATTTTTTTTTATAACAAGCCCATTAAAAATTATTCCTTTTCAAACAAACAAAGAAACAAACAAACAAACAAACAACACATCAAGGAACAAAAGACTACTGCACCACTAACATTAGTCTTCTCGAACTTCTGTTAAACCCAATACATATTTGTTCCTAGGCTGGTAGTGCTGTTATTATCCATAAGAAATAGCTGATATTACAACTCTGTCAGACTGACAATTCTCTTTTAAAATTTCTTTTGAATTGCTGACTTTTTCAATATTTATCCAGAGCTTTTAGATGTTTTATTAAGTCTAGAAAAGTTTTTGTTTCATGCTACCATAATTTGGCATAGTGATAATGCAATAGCTTCAAGTAATTGCATAACTCAAGTAATTTCATGACATTTTTTTGGGGGGGGGATAGAAAACTGTGAAAAAAAGCTGCTCATTTGTGAATAACTTACATATGAGATATTAGCTGCTTTCATGTTATCATACAATTCAGATATTTCTGCATCATTTTTGTATCCATATCGACACAACTGGAATCCCAAACCCCAATATGGAGGTAAAACTGGATGTCCAACGAGCTAATAAAAACAAACAAACAAAAAGAAATAGGGATTATATGGTCAATGTTGTCTTGGTAGAATAAGGAATATTATAATCATATTTTTGAGTAGATTTTTTGTAATATGGGTTCTTACAGCGGTATATTCTTGAACGACTTGTTCTGGAGTTGGGCCCAAAACCATATAAAAGTCCAAAATTCCTCCAATGGTACGGTAGGTTAAAGCAGGAGTCGGCTGGAATTTTACCTCTGAAAATCCACAAAGGGGAAATAAATATTGCATAGACCTGAAAATACTGTTATATAAAACCAATCAATAAAAATGAAAATCACCCCTCTGTCATTTCACCTCTGAGATGAGTAACCTGATGCACAATCTTCTCCCTTGAAATCCCAGGAAATGTGTTGCATCTCATCTGCTAACCCCAGAGATATTTCCCAGCACGAGGAACTATGTAACCGCATCAAATTATTTGCTTTGGATAAACTATTTCACAAATAATAGTAATCTATTGTTTAACTTGGAATAACGTATGCTAAAAACATTTGTGGTGGCAGATTTATTTTTTTAATATAGAAATGGTAAGCTGCTTACAGATAGATAAATATTTAGCAAAAAAAAGAATTTGATGTTTTCATACTGGCCTCATGAACAGTGCAGGGATTGGCAAAACTCATGTTGAGTCTCATCTGGCCTATGAATTAATGTTCACTAATATGATATGCACTAGTTTAAAATGGAATAGAGCTGGAAGGGACCTTGGAGGTCTTCTAGTCTAGCCCCTTGCTCTGGCAGGAGATCCTTTACCATTTCAGACAAGTGGCTGTCCAATCTCTTCTTTAAAAACTCAAGTGATGAGTTTTAGAATAGACACTAGGAAATGAACAACAACTTACCCATTCCATTACTGTTCAGCAATAGGACTCCATGAGCATTGCCATCCTCTTCCAAGCCCATATAAAAAGGTTGAACTCCATAAGTGTTAAATCTATACTATAGGCATAAAGAGGGGGGAAATGTCATAACCAAATGCATTGTTTAGCATATACATTTTATTGCTAGCATGTGAATATTGATAGAATGCAATAAACTACATTCTCAATACAGCATATCTTTGTGTAGACCTAACTGAGTGAAGTGTGCCTCTTCTGAATATTTTAGATTTCTTGGCTGTCTTTGATGCCATCACCACTAAAATCCTCCTGAACTGCCTTCCAGCTGAGGATCTGGAACAATATTCTGCAATGGTTCCACTCTTATCTTACAGAGTAGTTCCAGGCATTGGTTTTGTGGGAAGAGTGGTTAACCCAATGAATAGTTTTAAGTTTCATGGGTTAATCCTGTCCTATTACTTTTCAACATCCACATGAAGACATGGAAGATGTCATTTAAGGTGATGTTTAAGGTGATGTGTCCTCAGTATGCAAATAATACTGAAGATTACATAGCCCATCCAGTCTGGTTCTGGTGTTTGGAAATAGTTAGGATTGGGATTGGATGGGACAGACATATGTTGATGTCTGAAGTATGAACCCAAGGAGTTACTATTTGGTTATTGTGGTTTCCACTCACTAAAAAGGAACTTGTGAGAAGTAGATTCATAACTAGGAAGTCACTCTGGACTGAGAGTAATTGCTGGATGGGCTGGTGGAGATATGGCCAAGAAGCTTTTGTCTAACTTCAGGTGTAGCCCTACCAGGAGTACAGGGATTTCACAAAATTACATATAATTTTGCCTAGAGCCATTATGAAATACGGTGATGTACAAGAATGATAAATAAAGGTATAAATTTCATTTTAAAAGAACTGTGAGGCATTAATTTAGCCACTTTACTCAGTTAAAATCCACACTAAATAAGTGAAGGTGAATTCTATCAAGAAAAAAGAGACTCACTCCAGGAGACTGATCCCTTGCAAACATTGGCCAGGTTTTCCAATTCATTTCATGCTGGAATTGTTTATGCTCTGTTTCCCCAAACCCATATACAAACTGTGAAGGTAGGCGAGTTGAAATCTGAATGAACATATCACTGAAGGTGAAGCCAGGTAACTGGGAATCCCAGCTATAAAGGGGAAAAAAGCTTGAGGTCAGAACAATGATTAAATGTTAAACTATAATTAAACACCAAACAAGACTAAATTATATTATATTAATAACATATAAATAGTAATGCAATATGAAGATGTTGAGTTTTCAATCATTTGCAGGATAAAGTAGAAAAAATATACCAGCTATTAGCAAAAGAAAGAAAAAAGTGTGACTATACTAAAATAGGAATTTTTCTATCTTGCAGTAAAATGTCATTGCTCTTGCAAAGAGACCAAATACTTGTTGACATTTTCTAATATCCTCAAAACACAAAGTTCTTTCCTTGGGATATTAAAAAAAAAAGAATATTCAATACTATTTGATGCTGAGAAATGGGGGGGGGGAAACATTGCAGCTCTTCCAATTTATATATTTTTGAGCTATCGACCTCACTTCTATACCTCACTGATTCATCAGTGAATTTTAAAACTGCATAGCATTCAAACCTTGAAACAATTCATCTTTTAATTTCTGGATTTAGATAGCTCTCCTAGAGAACTGGCATGTTCTTGAAAGATAATTAATGACAAGAGACCCAAAATGCAGAAATGAAAGAAGCCAGAATACTGATAGCTGTAGTTTAAAACCACTGGACAGCTAGATGCAGAAATATTAGCAGTTTATAGAACTGTAATGGCACTCATCTCCTATACACCATGATAAAGATCAACAACACTAAGCAGTTGCACTTGTATTTTAACGTTTTGAAAAATCATAGAGTTGGCCTTAGGCCAGGTTTAAGTCCTGTTCAATTCAGGAATTGAAAATAAATCAGCCCCAATTCAGCAGTTCCTGTGAAAGACAATCCACAATTCTCTGTGGAACTGATTTAATTGTCAAACTCTTCTGACTCTGGGGAAGTTGTTTTCCAACATACAATTGCAATCTGCTTTCCTGTAATCCAGTGTTTCCCAACCTTGGCAACTTGAAGATATCTGGACTTCAACTCCCAGAATTCCCCAGCCAGCGAATGCTGGCTGGGGAATTCTGGGAGTTGAAGTCCAGATATCTTCAAGTTGCCAAGGTTGGGAAACACTGCTGTAATCTAAATTCATTATTTTATTCTTTCCATAATTCTGATACATTGATTCTTTCTCTTTTATTTTAGAATTATCGCGATGGGTCTTCGCAACTAACAACAAAGAGAAGCCCGTTTTATTTTTCTTAGCATTTTCATCTGCTTTGTAGCTCATTCTGAGATTTAGTCTTCCAAATACTGCATTTACAGTATCCGGATATCTATATGGACTCTTTCCTTGTTTTTTTCTTTCAGTTCCTTTATGTGTTTTTTTAATTAGACTTCCACCAAGGTTTTTTTCTACAGTTCTCCTTTTTTTTCCCTCACTGAAGGTTAGCATCTATTTTTTTCCTGTCTCAAGCGTCCTTTTCTATTAGCTTCTTCATTTTCCTATGGGTTCTCAAAAAACAACAACACATGTATAAAGCACTGAAGAGGTTTTGATGTTCTTGTGCTACTTTCTTGCTTATTTTTCTATGATGTTTGATCACGGCAGAAGAGAGGTAAAAGAGGTGATAAACTTAGTTCATTACCTGATGAGCATAAAAGAAACTGCAATTACATTGATTCACATGGTGCTTATTGAAAAGTTTAGAGTAAAGCAAAATCTAGAGGATTTTAAGAATAGTACAGTGATGTTTCAACAACTCATGGGGGAAAAAATTAGAAAATTTGGAAAAAAATAATTGGAATTTTTATTGGAATGAAATTAAATTCAATTTGTCTAGTTAAGAAGCTAGTCTGTAGAGATTCCAGTTCATGGTTGTCCCAAAGGTGCCTTTTCAGGAGGCAACTGGACTTTCTGTTTTTGTTTTTGTTTTGAAGATGTTTCTTGGTGACCCTGAGGACACAGATTAACCTCCAAGGGCTTCAATGACCCTCTAAAAGGATGCAGATTACCAGCTGTCTCCAAGGAATATAAATCCTTCTATTCCCCACTATCCTGTCAGAGCTGAAGAAGCTTCTTGGATGAGAAGCAAAACGTCTCCAAAAGATAAAACAAGAAAGTCCAGTTGCCTACTGAAAAAGC
Source organism: Diadophis punctatus similis (assembly GCA_023053685.1). Taxonomy (NCBI): domain Eukaryota; kingdom Metazoa; phylum Chordata; class Lepidosauria; order Squamata; family Dipsadidae; genus Diadophis; species Diadophis punctatus. The sequence goes on from JALIGW010000005.1 coordinate 61,052,535, forward strand.
ACCTTTGGGTTAAGAAGCTAGTCTTGTCCACACATTAGTCAACCAACCAACCAACCAATTAATTAACCCAGAAATGATCTGATTTCCCATTGAGGGGAGATATTAATTTAAGAAAAGTCCCCTGGTATCATAGTGCTGATAGATAAATCATCCTTGTTAAATATGTGCAATTTTATATGTAGTCCATAACACTTAATGCTATAGTCTATCCACAATAATCTTCACAACATGCTTTAATTCACCAATTAAATATTTCCTCTGTAATATCACATTTCTACTTACAGGACTGTCCCAGTGCTTTTGCGCCGAACTTGAATTCCAAATGGGTGGTTCTGAATTGACACGTCATAGAGACGGTTTTCCGAAATACTTACAGGTGTTTGGGGAAGATTCAGAGGCACTGGAACTTCAAATCTCTTTTTGCTATAATCATAAATCTGAAAATACAAGTATTAGGTTTAAAACCTGATCACAAAACTTATATCAGAGAACTGCATGTTCATTTTATAACATTCTCCCACTTAATGATGATAAAAGTTTCTTAACACATCAAAAAGTTTCACTTATGATCTTCCAACAAAGAAAAGAGATTATAATCAATATAGAGAGGCGAGTGGGTTCCCTTAAGAAAATGTGGTCAATAAACTCCAGTTAAAATGGTAAAGAATCAAGGATTAATAGATTTATATTTCTATTTATTTTCAACTTCTCTCTAATTAGAGTCATAAAGCAACTGTGGTGTGGTGAGATTGGGGCTATGCAAAGAGTGTGTGTGTGTGTGTGTGTGTCTGTCTGTGTGTATTTTGATAACCAAAAGAATATTATAAAGAAAACTGTATATAGCTGCACTGGAGAAATTGCATATCAATGCATTTCTGATGGAACAGAACTTGCAAAAAATGTCTATATTGGAAAATTGAAAAGAAAATGGATATTGATATTTCTTCACAGGTAAATAAAAAGAAAATCACTACTGAAAAAATAGGCTGGAATAAACTTGTGCTGAAAAGTTAAAATGTTATAAAACAGAGAACACAATGATTAGATGAAGATGCTAATCTATATATAAATAAAAATGTAACTATTCGTTTGGGAATTATCTAAGATCTCCGAAAGTACTTCACCGATTGCTTTGAAATTTTGACACAACATTGCATTCGAATACGAGAGTGTTTTTATATACCTATATTATATAGATGTCACACCTGTGACAGGTAAAAACATGATTTTCTTGAAAAACAGGTAAAACATGATTTTGTTGAAAACCGGCGCCCTCTGCTGGACACACGATGTACTAATTGACTATTCCCTTCCAACGTTTCTGAGCCAAGCTGAGGGAAATAAGGGAACAGAATAGCAGAGGCTTTTATGGGGAAACCATGATATGCCTGCTGAGAGGAGGCAGACCACCATCCCATCGTGTGACCCTAGCAAGTACCTCAGAGAAATAAAGGGATAAGATAGCAGAGGTTTAAACACAATTTAAACCTCCAAAAATAAAGGGGGGGAATTGACATCAATGTTAACCATAATTCTGAGATGTTAATGAGCATAAGGTTGCCTGAACAATGCCACCCACCATGACATGCCTGCTGATTTACAATTAGATTGGCGTTCCCAATCACCATCAACAAAGCTCATGGCAAATCTTTAGAATTGTGTGGTTTAGATCTAAACACAGATTGCTTCTCACATGGAAAATTATATGTTGCGTGTTCTAGAGTCGGCAAACCAGACAATCTCTATATCTTCACAGACAATGGAACAACAAAAAAATATTGTATACCCACAAGCATTGTGACATTAAACATATTAGAAACGTGTGCTTTCTCTTTTCTTTCTTTCCCATTTAAGCAGACTGAACCACAGCAACGCATGGCCGGGTACGCTAGTAAGAATTAAAAATGTATCCACCACGATACAATATATCAATAGTGCTATTTTTCTATATTTTATGTTTCATATTTTGAAACCAGATAGTTTGGCAAACTTCTAACCAGATAGCCAGAATCAAACTGTTTATTAATAATGACAAAACCATCAATCTGTTTCCAATGTGACCCATTATAAGATTTTAGAAAGAGGTTTACCTTAAACTGAAGCATGTTATTGTCATGATATTTTACTTCCAAACGAAGTTTGTCAATGAGGGGGATTTGCCGTCCTGAAAGTCTAAGAGAGTTGATGTTTCCACCAAGATTGGCTGTTAAACCAGATGATGTATATTCAATTTGGTCAACTGTGTAACCATTGTCAGGAGGATAGTAGCAGTGTGGAACACCAGCAACAGAAGAAGACTATTTTATTAAAAATCAAAAAGAATATATCAATGAGTGAATAGAATTGGAAAGAGATTAAATCCATAATTTCTGAATTTATTAGAGTCAATATTTACAATTAGTTTGCAAGACTTTTCCAAATCAGGTTTCCCACAACTACTACTGAATGACTTCATAGAATTGTAAAAAAAATATGGGGGGGGGTTGTTCCATATAACTAGACATACTATTGTCTTACCCAGTTCCATAATTATATATTCATTTATTTTATTTCCATACTATTTTTCCTTATAAAGGATCTTAGAATGGCTTATTGGAGAAGAGGGTACAGGGGCATCATATTGTAACAATGAATACCAAAATATGAAATACATTTTATTGAAGAAGAAAAACAAGAATTAAAAAAATCAAACAAAATCATTTATTTAAAGTCCCAGACCATAAAGAAAAGCAAACTAAATAACAGCCTAGGATCTAGTATGAACTTGAACTATGATTACAAATTCAAAGTCAACTGTAGCACTGTCAGCACTGAAATTGGATAGTTGGATAAAAATTTTAGCCCGCTGTTAAGATTTCTATCTTTAGAAGCATCCTTTGTCATTGGAGTGGCAAAATTTCCATTGCCTATCCCACTGATGAATTGAATCAAGAAGCATTAAATTTCATAATTACTATGCAACATGAAATAACATTCAAGATAGAATCATAGCTTAATGTTAAAAGGACCACCAAGTCTTGTTTGATCGGATTAAAATGATTCTGCAGCTGGTATACAGACAGCTGAAAGAATACTTCTTGGAATTACTATGGGAAACAAACATAGCAAGTTACGGTACTTAGAAAGAGTTGAATCCAATATAATTATGGACTTTTAAGAACTATTGATTCAAGTAACTGAGAGTTAAATGGGGATTGAAGCTGATTGGCATTTCTCTGCAGGAGGAAACCCTTTGAGGGCACCCAAAATAATGCAAAATGATTTTATGCAATGTCTTTTTCTCCCTACAACTTCACAATAACTTGCTTCTTATGGAACAGCTTGAGAAATGCAGGGAGTTTCATGAATAATAAACAAATATTGTCCTATTCCATGCTTTTTTTGTGTGGAATTAAAGCGAAATTTGCTAGGGAGGGATACCAGATAGCTACATTTATGTCTACTTAGCTCTGCAGGAATACTCAGCTTTAGTTGGTTTGTACACAAAATCAAGAAAAATGCTTAGCTGTAGTAGTCACGATGCTAATGAATTGTGTAGATAGATAGATAGATAGATAGATAGATAGATAGATAGATAGATAGATAGATAGATAGATAGATAGATAGATAGATAGATAGATAGATAGATAGATAGATAGATAGATAGATATGATAAGATAAGATAAATAGCAAACAATGGCACTTAGACTTATATACTTCTTCATAGTGCTTTATAGCACTCTCTAAGCAGTTTACAAGTCAGGCTATTGCCCCCAACAATCTTGGTCCTCATTTTACCAACTTTGGAAGGATGGAAGGCTGAGTCAACCTTAAACCAGTGAGGATCGAACCCCTGGCAGTGAGCTGAATTAGTCTGCAATTCTGCATTCTAACCATTGTGCCACCATGGCAGATGATAGATAGATAGATAGATAGATAGATAGATAGATAGATAGATAGATAGATAGATAGATAGATAGATAGATAGATAGAGATAGAGATAGAGATAGAGATAGAGATAGAGATAGAGATAGAGATAGAGATAGAGATAGTGATGATAAAGATAGAGATAGAGATATATGGTTTAATTTTATTGTATATAGAAAAATGAATGTTTTATGTCTCTTTCTGTCCATTTCAATAATTAAAAGGCTTACAAGGATTTTAGGAAAACACATATTCATCCTACATGGACTATTTTAGTTGCCCTATAACACTTACAACGGGACTGCAGAACTTAAGCAACACAACTTTTGCTGCTGGTAATGATAGCCAAGGGAAGCAACATCATGCCATTAGATATAGAAACTTGAGTTGAATTGGAAAAGAAAACATAGATCACAGCTGGAGAGAAAGACTGGAAGGATACAAGAGTTGTAATCTATCCAGAAATAATTTTGTTTATAAAAGAGAATATTTGTAGCTCAGTTGACCTGTGGGGTCCTTGGTGCTCTCTGCGCTTGGGGGTTTTCTTGCAGAAGTTTCATTACCAAACTAGTTAACAGCATCAGCTCACTGATGTTATCTAGTTTGGTAATGAAATGTCTGCAAGCTCAGAGAGCACCAAAGACTCCACAATTCTGTTCACTTTACATTTTCTTATGTCACATGGAAACATTCCTAGATTTATTTCAAATTAATTATAAACATACAAATATTTGCATTTTTCCACATTATTTTCTATTTCTTGGTGGGGAGAAAGTGCAAATAATTCACCATTATAATCCATTATAATGTGATTTTTACATTTTATTTTCACAATCAAGTGCAGTTTTAATTAAGGTCATAGAACTGAATTACAGCATTTCAAAAATGCTTCCTTGTGGCATTACACCTTCATTTAATCTAGTTATACTGTTCAAAAGTAGGCAGTTAGGAAACTTCACAGTCAACTATGAACTCAACAAATGGTACTCAGCAAAATTCTACAGGACATTTAGGAAAAATTGATGGAGAGCTGCTCGGTTGATAAGCTATTTTGACTCCAATTTGTGGCTGTAGATAAAGAGGAAAAGAAATGCAAATACACGGTCTCTACAAACAGAACTTCAAAGAGCAAAAACACCTAAGAAGGACAAAATGATTTTTTTTTCCTTACTTCCCATATGCAGCGGAGAGCTTCACATTTTTCTTTTGATGCACTTTCTTCAGGATGACAATCAAATTTGTCAATATCTCTTAAAGTCTGCTTCCAGGATATTGTATGTTCTTCCCCCAATTTAAGATGAAGACCAGTTATGTGAGCAACCTGTGAAATTCACAATAAAAGCCAAAATACGGATCACATAAGTATCCCATGTAAATCACATGTGTAATCCTTTTTTAAAAAAAATGGGTTTGACCACATTAATAAATAACAGCTTAATGTCTTTTTATTGATAGCACAAAAGCCATAAAGAAATGTGAATAAAAGCATATTTTAGAAGTAGCAGATTAAATAGAAACAGTATTCTAGTCTACTATGACTGCCAGGGAAACATTTACCTTTTTATTTGTTAAATAATGTACAACTGGCAATATTAATCAGCTGGAGAAACTGACTTGCCAACAAAATATTGAAGAACCAGATGGTAATTCAAAGGGATTTGCAAGACAAAAGGTGATACACAGATACTCTTAGGGTCTTTTCAAGGTATGCGGGACAAGTGAGAAGGCAGAATTATTTTAGGAAAATGCTGAGACCAGCAGTACTGGGAAAATATTAAGTTATGCCAACTAATCAAATTAGAAGTGGCTGTATGAATATTGATTTCAAATCCTTACTAGCCACCTGGTTATGAATATTAAAGTTGACTATATTAGTCTCAACATTTTCTTCTTAGTTCAATATGCAAAATAAAGAGAAATATTGAATGCATATTGAACTCCATGTCTCTTTTTGTGTCACTCTTTCAAAGTAACAACAAAAACAACAAAAAAGTTACAAATATTATTAAGAATCAAATTCTTAAAATAAGGTGTAAATCTTTGTGTGTGTGTGTGTGTGCCAGTCAAATTTGACCTATATGGCTTAGCAGTTAAGATGCTGGGCTTGTCAACTAAAAGTTTCAGACTCAAGCACCGTGTGAAGGAGTGGGCTCTCGTTCTTGCCTCAGCTCCTGCCCACCTAGCAGTTTGAAAGCATACAAATGCAAATAGATACATAAGTACCACTTCAGTGGAAATAGCATTCCATGCGCCTAAGCATATAAATTATGTTGGCCGCATAGAAGCATCTTCGGACAATGATGGTTTCCTCAGCTAGGAAATGGAGATGAGCACTGCCCCCTAAGGTCAGACATAATTGGACAGGAGAAAACTTTTACCTTTAAAAAAAAAACTCTTATGACCACCTTTTTCAAGTATAATCAACCCATCTGATATTCTTCTTGAGTGAAAATCTAGTTTTGGTCCCTTGTTTTGAGATGAGGAGAGCAGAAGCCTGAAAACATTGTTATTTGATGATAAACCTTACTCTATGAAGCTTTCCGCCTCCCAACATTCTGATGTCCTTCTGGAAGCAACTAAAATTAGTTCTGTTTTATAAAGGTTTCAGGGAATAGAAGGTGGGCTCAGTAAGTCAGATTGTTATTCTTTGGTGAACTTTTATGCAATGTTACTGTTTTGTTTTGACCTCTTTTTATGTTTGTATTGTTAACTGCTAGGAGCCTGTAATTCTTATAGGATCATAAACCTAGCAACGTTTCCAAGCCATGAATTATTCTTTATTATACTCAATACCCAAAATTGTATTTGAATATTCAGATATTCTGACAGTTGCATGTCTTAGACTCAGTGCTGAAGGTGGGCAAAGTTAACTATGCAAAGCTTTATTTTGCCATGCCTTAAAAACAGGCGTAGTTGATAAGATTTGATTTCATTAATAGTTTGTTACATTACTTTGTAGCTTATTTAATGTCTGCTGTTCTAAACAAATATCTGCTTAACAAAATATTTGTTAGACATATTCTTATGATCTAGTAGAAGATATTTCTGACTTCAGAGTTTTGATTATTTAAAACTTGACACCTTCAGTTTGAATATTACATTGATTAAGGCTTGGAAGGATCCTGCTTGAAAATTGGAAAATAAAACATTAATAAAAGAAATACTTCTTTTTAAAGCATTACAGCAGCTAGCAAAGTTAATCTAGCACAGAAGTGTCAAACTCGATTTCATTGAGGGCCGCATCAGGGTTGTGTCTGACCTTGGGGGGGTATGGCCAGGGGGCATGGCCAGCTCGACATCACTCATGTCAGGGGAACCTATGGTGGCCAAGTATTAAGGCAGGACTTCCCTCACTCTCATTATAATCTCCTTCCTTCCTTCCTTCCTTCCTTCCTTCCTTCCTTCCTTCCTTCCTTCCTTCCTTCCTTCCTTTTCCTTCCTTCCTTCCTTCCTTCCTTCCTTCCTTCCTTCCTTCCTTCCTTCTCTTCTTTTTCCTTCACCTCTTTCCTTACTTTTCCTTCCTTGCTCTCTTCCCATCTTCTCTTCTTTTTCTTTTTCTTTCCTCTTTCCATTTCTCCTTTCCTGTCCCTTCTTGCATGCTCAAATGCAAAAGAGGAAACATTTCCCCTTTGTTTTGTTTTTAGTTTGTTTTGTTAGCTACCTGCCAGCGAAAACGGAGCTCGGGATCCGGTCCCCGGGCTTTGAGTTTGACACCCTGATTTAGCACCTACAAAAACTGTCTCTACTTGGCTGTGTTAGCATACACGGACATAACTAATATTAGGAAGTAGTGGATATTACCTGATATGCATGCATGTAGCTTTCAAAGAAAAGACACCCACCTAAGTATCTCTCACTGAAATATCTAAAGGAATGTATTCTTGAAACATTGTTATTGACTACATTATAAATCTGGAAAATACACCCTTAGAGCTTATTTTTGAGTAGCAAATGATATTATCTGTGGGGGGAAAACTTCATTAAAATTGATGAAAACACTCAACAATGTATACCTTGTTTGCAGCATTATACTTGACAGTCAAATTATATGATTCAACCACATTGTTTGAGGTTACTTTCACATCTGAAGGCTCAAGGGGTAGCCCAAGAATCTTGATGTTCTCAAATATCAGATTATTTGGATCTATGTAGCCTTTATGTATAACCGCCATAGTTAAGACTTTCTGGAAGACAGCAAAATCATTACACACGTTTGTTCACTGATCTTAGTTATAATTTTCTATGATTTTGTATGATTTCTCTTAAAGCTAAAATTATGTAATTAAGATATAAACGATAGCTTGTTGTAAGTACCATACAATCAACATCCTTTGGAAAAGAAAATGTGTTAACATCATGCAATCTAATTGTTATAATGAAAAGGGCGTTGTTACTTACCTGAACGCCCATTCTCGTAGGGTGGAGCTAGCCTCCAAGATTGGGAAGACACATTCCATCAGCCAATCAGGACTGAGTCTGACTTCATATAAAAGCTGTCCTGCTACCATACTCCCCCTCTGGAGACGAAGGACTAGGTCAGACCCATAGTGTACTCCCCAGTGAAGTCTACCACAAATTAGCACAATTATAGGGAGGGACTTGGAGGCTAGCTCCACCCTACGAGAATGGGCGTTCAGGTAAGTAACAACGCCCTTTCTCCATAGTGGGTGGAGCTAGCCTCCAAGATTGGGACATGCCCAAGCAGTAACGTCCCTAGGGAGGGATCCGTGACACTAGGTCAATGTCCTCAGAAGTAAGTGCAGACTGAAGGACGCGCCGGCCAAAGTCCGCATCCGCTGAGGCGAAAACGTCAACTTTGTAGTGTCAAATAAATGGCAGCGGAGTGGACCAGGTGGCCGCCCGACACACCTTCTCAATAGAGGCGTGCGTAGACCAAGCGGCTGTCGTCGCTGCACTACGAGTGGAGTGCGCCGTCAGACGAGGCGGGCGAGGCAGGTGTTGGCCCTCGTAAGCATCCGCGATAACCGCGCGAAGCCATCTGCCAATGAGAACCGACGAAGCTTTCCGACCCTGCGATACCTGGTGAAAACCAACGAAGAGTGCCTCTGAGAGGCGGAAGGAAGCTGTTCGTTGGACATATATCTCGAGTGCTCTGCGAACGTCGAGGGTGTGGTCTTGCTGCTGAGACGGCGTGCCTGTCCCTGTACCGAAGGCAGGCAGTACCAACTCCTGAGCCCGGTGGAAATATGTATTTACCTTCGGAATGAAGGTGGGGTCGAGACGAAGAACGACCCTGTCAGGAAAAAACACGCAGAGGTCCGCCCTGACCGACAAGGCCACAAGTTCGGAAATGCGGCGTGCGGAAGTAATTGCTACTAAGAAGGCCACTTTATATGTCAGCAGTTGTAACGATGCAGTGTGCAAAGGTTCATACGGCGCCTTGGACAGCGCGCGAAGCACCGTCTGTAAGTCCCATGTTGGGTATCTATGTACCACTGGAGGGCTGATCTGTGAAGCAGCCCTGAGGAAACGCTGCACTAACGGGTGTGTCGACAGGGACCCTGATGACAGACACGCAATCACCGTAGAGAGAGCAGCGACCTGGCGTCGTAAGGTGTTGGGAGCTAGTGCCTTGTCGAGGCCCTTCTGTAGGAACTGCAGGATGTTGATGATCGACAGGGCCACTGGACAGAGTGATTTCGTCGAGCACCACGTGCAGAAGGCCCGCCACGTGGCATTGTAGATCCGTACCGTAGAATCTCTCCGGGAGGAGAGAAGGGTGCGGAGAATGTTTTCAGGGACCCCTCGCTGACTCAGGGAGCGCCGCTCAATCGCCAGGCGGTCAGTTGGAACCAATGCGGGTCCGGATGCCGTACTGACCCCTGGGAGAGCGACGACTCGGTCGTTGGGATCCGCCAGTGGGGTTGGACCGACAGGGCCTTGAGGTCCGCAAACCACGCTCTCCGAGGCCAGTGGGGGGCGAGGAAGATCACCTCCGCCTCCTCGGTCAAGATCTTGCGGATGACGCGAGGTATAAGGGCCAGCGGAGGAAAGGCGTAGAGTAGCTCGCTCGGCCAGGGGCAACGCAGCGCATCCGTCCCTTCTGCCCCGTACAACCGGTACCTGGTAAAATAGCGGGGGAGTTTGGCGTTCTGCGGAGTCGCAAACAGGTCGATGGTTGGACAGCCGAAGCGCTCCACCAGCTCCTGAAAAATGTCCTGGTGGAGACTCCACTCCGCAGAGTCCACCTCGTGCCGGCTGAGCCAATCTGCCGTGCAGTTGGAAACCCCCGATATATGTTCCGCCCGGATGGATAGCAGGTGTCTCTCTGCCCATAGGCCCAGCGCCTTCGCCTCTGCAAGGAGCCGATGCGATACCGTGCCCCCTTGCCGATTGACGTGGGCCTTGGTGGTGATATTGTCCGTGAGCAGGAGGACATGCTGCCCGGATAACTCGTGCTGGAAGTGTTGAAGACCCAAGAACGCTGCTCGCAGTTCCAAGAGGTTGATGTTCGAGGACACTTCTGCTGGTGTCCAGGTGCCCTGCGCCACCTGCGATTGAGTGTGGGCGCCCCAGCCCAGGAGGCTGGCGTCGGTGGTCAAGGTTACCCTCTGGGGTTCGAGGAAACTGGTTCCCTGGGACATCGCTCCCGAACGCCACCACCGAATGGAATGGCGTACGGTCTCTGGAAGCTGGACCTTGCTGGAAGAATTGCTCCTGCCCGCTCGCTGAAAAGGCAAGAGAAACCATTGAAGGTCCCTGGAGTGCAGTTGTGCCCAAGGGGTTATATGAATGGCTGAAATCATTTTTCCCAACAGGGATGACAAAAGGTTCAATGGTACCTGTGAAAGGCCCATGACCTGTTGGGAGAGGGCAGACAAGCTGTCCTGCCTCTCTTGGGAGAGGTACACCCTGCACTCCAGGGAGTCCACAATGGCCCCCAGATGAGTAATTCTGGTGGTCGGGTCGAGGTGACTTTTCGGAAAGTTAACGGAAAAACCAAGATATTGCAGCGTCTCTATGGTAGTGCTAAGGTCCGACGCTGCCCGGGAGGGCGAGGTGGACTGGACGAGTATGTCGTCCAGATAGCACTGAAGGCGAATAGGGACTAACCGAAGGTGAGCTGCTAGAGCCGCTAGAATTTTAGTGAAAACCCGAGGGGCCGAGGATAGGCCGAACGGGAGCGCGGCGTATTGGTAATGCTCATCCAGGTAGCAGAAGCGGAGGAACTTTTGGTGGGCCGGCTGAATCAGAATATGAAGGTAGGCCTCCGTTAAATCAATAGACGACATAAGGTCGCCTTTACTAATACCGTCCAGTATTGACTGCAACGTGTGCATTTTAAATTTCTTATAGACTAAGAATTTGTTGAGACGTTTCAGGTCTAGGACGGCTCTCCACCCACCCGAGGATTTTTCAACGAGGAACAAAATGGAATAGAATCCCTGCCCCCGCTGGTCCTCCGGCACCCGCTGTATGGCCTGAATTTCCAGCAGGTGCTGGATAGCGGCTCGCATCAGCGACCGCTTCCGGGGATTGGAGGATCGGGGGCACCTCATGAAAAATCCCGGAGGGGTGGAGATGAATTCTAAGGCGAAACCGGATGACAAGGTCTCGCGGACCCATGCGTCTGTAGTTATGTCCTCCCACCGCCTGGCAAAGAGGCGCAGGCGGCCCCCAATGGGAGGACCCGGGTCATCTATTTGTAGCGGCGGAAGGAGCGACCGCCTGCCCCCCGAAAAGGACGCTTATTCGACTGGTCGCCCCTCTGCCTATCCTGCCCTTGGTTCTGCCTCCCCCCGGTCCGAGCCCGAGGCGGGTTATAATGGGGAGCCCGGTAGGGGCGGCGGGGGGCTGCGGGTGTTGATGTAGAGGGAGCAGCCGCCGCCGCTGGTCGATTGGGCCCCTTCCGGGTGCAATTGGGCAGCACTTTCTGCTTGTCTTTGGATTCCACCAAATAAGGATCTAAGGCAGTTCCAAACAGGGACTGACCCTGAACGGGGGCAATAGCTAGCCGCCACTTGTGGCGTTCGTCAGCCGGCCAGTTGCGCAACCAGTGCATGCGGCGGGTCACGACAGAGGACCCCCATGGCCCGTGCCGCAAAGCGGGCTGCCTGCAGGGTGGCATCTGAGGTAAATTGGGATGCCGCCAGGAGCTTGTTGATGTCTCGCCGGGTGCGGACATCTGACGAGGGCAGGTGTTCTTGTAACGCCTTCAGCCAGTGAATGGATGTCCGGCAAAAGAACGACGCGGTGGTCGATGCCTTCACAGCCCAGGCGGCGGCTTGGTGAGTGCGCAGAATGGCCTGCTCGGTGCGCCGGTCCTCTGGTCACAACAGCTCATCGCTGTCTCCAGGCAGCTGCGTGGAGGAGTAGAGCGCCTTGATTGGTTGATCGACTGGGGGCACCGGCATGTGTTGTGCCAAGCCTTGAGCGACGTAAAAATTTTTTTTGTCCAAGGTGGAGGGCTGGGCCCCAGCCGCTGGGGCTTGCCACTGCTTTAGCACCGACTCTACGAACAGTTTCGGAATCGGGACCACCTCCGTCTGCGACGTTGTTTCCTCAAACAAAGGGTCGCTAGGCTCCTCCCCGGTGGGCGTGGGTTCAGCGGGGGTGAACTTGGCTGTGGCTTTGGCCTTGTGGAGGAGCGACTTAAACAGCGCGGGGTTGAACAGCCCTGTGGTCGCTGGAGGCTCCGGTGCCATGTCCTCATCCGCAGACATGTCTAGGTCGGGATCCTGATCCTCCAGCTCAGGAGTCGAGCGGGGCGAGTCCGCTGGGCGCTCCACTTCCCGGTCCAGGGGCAGGTCCATGGCTGGAGAGGGAGGGTCAGGAACCGCAAGGGTTTGCTGAGGTTCCGCGTGCGATGTTGTGGGCGTTGATGCTGCCATGTGCTGCATGCCTATTGCTATGCCCTCTTGAATGGCGGCCTGAATCATGGCCTGCACCTCTGGGCTTTGGAACTGGGCCGAGACTGAAGTTGTAGGCAAGGCCCTGGGGGGGCCACTGTCAGCGTGGGGCTCCTCCCAAATGTCGCTAGTCGCGAGGCATAAATCGACATTGTCCAAGGACATCGCCCCTGAGGAGCATCGAGACCGTGGTGTCTGGGAACCCCCGGCATCCCTTTGGGTGGTGGGGGCCGCAGGGGCTGGGGTCTTATGCTTGGTGTGTTTGGACCCCGACTTGTCAGAGGCCTTGGTATGGTGTGAGGCCTCCCCTGATCCAGCCCTGCTGCTCTCCCCCCCGATGAAGGTCTCATGGGGGACCTGTCCCTGTGGGTGGACGGGGGGGTAGAAGAGGCCCCCGCCCTCCCCTCAGAGGCCTGCACGTCCTTAGTTGCCTTGGCTTTAATTTTGGACGGCTTATCGGCCATTCCGGGGAGCGAGGCACGGAGGTACGGAGAAGAGAGAGGCCAGTCAGTCAATGGGGCCAGCAGCTGGAAGCAGAGGCTTGCCGCCGCGGGGCGGGAATGGCCTAGGCTGCGCGGAAGAGAGCAGGTGCTCCTCAGTCAGTGCGCAGCCTTCCGATGCTGTCGGTCTTCGTCCGGAGCCGCAAGAGAAGCCGGGGAATCCCCTCCGAGGCTCGGCGCGTTCTGGCTCGAACCTGACGTCACGAGCCTCGTCTGCGCCTGCGCACAGCCTCCGGCAGCCAGGAAGCGTCCCTGAGCGAGCCCGCTCAGTTGCCGGGCAACAGGAAGCAGGGAATCCCTCTGACGAAGTGGCAGCAGTTCGGCGGCTCGGGGGAGACGTCAGAAGCCTCTTCTGCGCCTGCGCGCACTTGTCGGCAGCCGAGAGGGCGGGGAAGCCCTGGACTTCCCTGAAGAGGTCAGTGACGTTGCTGGCTCGCGATGCGCCTGCGCGGCACTCCCCGCCGAACAGATGGTGGGCGGAGCGCTCCGCTGTCTCCGGGAAGAATCAGGAGGCCGTTGGCGCCAAGGAACCACCCGAAGTGAAGGCCTGGGCTCAGTTGGAGCCTACCTTGCCGTAGTTCTCTCGGTCAGCCACAGTAGGTCCCGGCAGCCACGAGCGATCTCCAGGCCACAGAGCCACGCGATCGCTCCGACGAGGGAGAGGACGGCCGCGTAAGCACTATGCTTGTGCGGCCAGGGCAGTCAGGTCACTCAGGTCCCTCTCCCTCCTGGCGGGAAGCAGCAAAGGCCGCCCTGGCCGATGGTCACGCAAGCGCAGGGCTTCTGTGACTTGCTGTCGTCTAAGGAAGGAAGCTGGCCAGGCCGCCTGTGAGCAGTAGAATTGCTCCGCGATGACAGGAATACAGCTGGTTGGCAATGGCCTGCGGCCTGGGCCGCACCCCCCCTGCTCCCGAGATGACAGTTGAGGGCGTGCAGAGGGGAACCAGCACTCACAGATAACGATGACAGGTAGTACAAGTCTGTGAAACGATGAGATGAAAGTTGAAGCTACAAGCAGTAGAAATAGTAGGTAGAGCTAGAACTAAGACTGGGGAGACACAAGTCCAATGCCTAGGACTGAGTCGAAAGAGGGGGAGTATGGTAGCAGGACAGCTTTTATATGAAGTCAGACTCAGTCCTGATTGGCTGATGGAATGTGTCTTCCCAATCTTGGAGGCTAGCTCCACCCACTATGGAGAATGAGTTTTCTCTAGCATTTGAGTTCAGTAAACTTGTTGATTGTATTTATTACAAATAAGGGAACTGTTTAAATTAGATTCACGGATGCAGAAAAACAGTAAGGATTTATGAAGAAAATAAATTAGAACTGGAGATAAAATAAAATTGAATATTAGTTTATCCAACACTATTCACTAGTCACTCTATAGCTTTTCATTCTTGCAAACTATATTTCTGTACACATTCTGCATTCTGTAAAATGCAGTCACTTTTCCACATATTGTATTAAACTAACCCATTCATTCTTTACGCTTCTTGCTCTGACTCACACATTTCTTAAATATCATTCATTCTGCTATTCCATATAAATCATAGGCAAGAATATACTTATATCAAAAAATGTTCTTCTTTAAACAGATATTCATTCTTCATAACAGGTCACTTACTATCTACTACTTTTATTTAAGAATTTATATATTTTAAACATATTTATCCAGTTAAAAACTGAATGAAATTTCTGGGAATCTCCATCACTAATGAAAACATACTTACATTTGTGACAGTAAAGTTATATAAGAGATACTTTACATTTCTGACTGTATCTAAAACATAAGGAGAAATGTACTTTTAAATAACAAAGAAAAACATTAAAGCAAATTAATCAAATAAAATATTTTAAAGAGTTATTTAATATGCATGTAATAAATATATATTATTAAAATTCTGAATGATATTTGACAGATCTGCTCATAACTGGTCTTAATGTCCAGTTCATCTAACTATAAATAATCAAACAGATGGAATAATAAGACATAATATCAATAGAACAATTGAAAGAACTGTGGAAAAAATAAATAAAATATACCCCAAGCTACAGTGCAATCTAAGGTAAAGTGATATAAAATGTTCTATAGATGGTATGTCTAGCAATGGAGAAATCATACAGCAATCAATGTTAGAAATGCCATAACAAAGAAAGAATAATTTATACCCCACCAATTTTGATGACATGTTGCTGAAATACAGTGGTGTGATTCTAGGTGCAGGGGTGTCAAACTGGTGGCCTGCGGGCCGGATGCGTCCATGCACAGGCCACACCCACCCCAGCTCCGCAAATAGGAAAAACATTGTGAAATGTCACATGACAGCAATGTGACGCCGTGAGTTTGACGGCATCACATTTTTCCAGGGTGTCAGAAAGGGCCAGAGGCTATAAACGATCAGCTGTCATAATACACATCATCTATGCTTTACCTAGCATAGTTCCTAATTGAAGACATTGGTGTTTGGGAAAATGTGATTTTTCAATCTACAAATCTTGGAGTCACGAGACCGAATTAGCTGAATGCCTCGATTTCAAAAAGAATTGCTATTATGGACACTGAGTTCCTATCACATTTAAGGTAATTTAATTTAATTTAATTTAAATAAATCACAGAAAAAATTCTTCTTCCTCCCAAATGATCTAATTAACAATAAAGTCTGTTCATGGTAAAATAAGAGATTTTAAAAATTATTAACTAGTAAGAAATGACATGCCTGGGTCAGTATTTGTCAAATACATTACTTGA
The DNA here is from genome assembly GCA_023053685.1 of Diadophis punctatus similis. Classification (NCBI taxonomy): domain Eukaryota; kingdom Metazoa; phylum Chordata; class Lepidosauria; order Squamata; family Dipsadidae; genus Diadophis; species Diadophis punctatus. The sequence goes on from JALIGW010000005.1 coordinate 61,068,561, forward strand.
AAAATAAACTACTAGAGTGTCTTTTTTTTATTCTGAAGATGTTATCCGTTGATTCTTTCTGAAATGAAAGACATTTTTTTCCATAATAACCACAGTTATATGGAAATCATAGTTTTCCATATAAAACTATGTGACCCAAACTGCTTTATTATACAGAGTTGACAATATATGCCTATTAAAATTCTAGACATAAATTTAATTGCTAAATATTATCTGCTCTTAACAAAAAAAAAGTAGGAAGTTTGCTAGCAAATTCTAAAGGGCAGGTACTTTTGATTGTAAAATCATTGCGCCTACATTTTATTTAATAAAAAGATAACATTTTATAGTACTTTATTTTAAATTAATGCAATGAATGTCTGCTTATTTTAGATCTTGAAAAAGAGTCCAATATATTTGGGATACAATATCATCAGTCTACCTTAAAGGCATTCAGTATTCATTGCAGTAATTATCACCCAAATTGTCCCCCCCTCTCTCTCCCTTCCTCCCTCCCCCCCTCTCTCTCTTGCTTTTTTAAATAACCACTGGTGACCAGCAATTATATATGGTGCAACACAAAAATCAGAGAGAAAGGTAATTTAAGAAACACAGAGATAACTGATATTTTACAGCACTTTAGAAACCATTACTAGCAAGCAAATAAATTGCTGAATTACCACTAAGCACTAAGACATCTGAGAATCTCCTAAAAATTGATAAACTTTCCATATTTCCATAAACACCACTGCTACAAACCAGGAGTTTCAAATACCAATAAAGGAAAGTATTTGTAGCTCAGTGTTGAAATGAGAGGTCCTTGGTGCTCTCTGAGCTTGGTTGTTTTCTTGTAGACATTTCATTACCCAAACTAGGTAACCTCTTAGAGTTGTTGGATACGATATGGGCAGCAAATGAATTTTATAAATAAATAAATAAGCATCATAAGTGCTAGCAAGGAATGGAGTTTTCTCTCAGTTTATATTCTACTGGTTTGCTCTGCCAGCACTGATGATGCTACCTACTTTAGGTAATGAAATTTCTGCAAGACAACAACCAAGCTCAGAGAGCACCAAGGACCCCTTGTTTCCAAGTAGTTTTGATAAAATCAGGTCATTGCTGAAATGCTTGAACATGTAAATGCCCATAATGTTAATTTTGAATTTAACATACTGAAGATGCATCTCAACGATTACTTGCATACTTTGGTTTGAATTAGAAAAATATATGTTGTCTATCTTCCTATCTTTCTGTCTATCTACCATGTTTCCCTGAAAATAAGACCGGGTCTTATTTTCTTTTGGGCCCCAAAATAAGCACTAGGGCTTATTTTCAGGAAGTGTCTTATTCCCCCCGCCATTCTATTATGGTATCTATTATGAGCCACGGTGACGCAGTGGTAAGAGTGCAGTACTGCAGGCTACTTTTCCTGACTGCCATCTCACCAGGCTCAAGGTTGACTCAGCCTTCCATCCTTCCGAGGTGGGTAAAATGATGATCCAAATTGTTGGGGGCAATATGCTGACTCTGTAAAACCGCTTAGAGAGGGCTGTAAAGCATTGTAAAGCGGTGAATAAGTCTAAGTACTATTGCTATTGGTCTGTCTGTCTGTCTGTCTGTCTGTCTGTCTGTCTGTCTGTCTGTCTGTCTGTCTGTCTGTCTGTCTGTCTGTCTGTCTGTCTGTCTGTCTGTCTGTCTGTCTGTCTGTCTATCTATCTATCTATCTATCTATCTATCTATCTATCTATCTATCTATCTATCTATCTATTGTTCTATTCTCTTAACATTCTATCATTCTATCTACCACATACGGTATCTATTTCTGTTAGTAAGTTTACCTCTTGTTATTCCATCGTCCCAGAATAAGTCTCCAGTTGCTTCTCCATTCTCATCTAAAGCAATTATAAGTCCCATAGGCTTTGTACGGCTGTTAAAAAACATATTGTCTTTATTGGCCCAGATATTGAGAGCTTCTATAATAAGACTATATTCTCATCCATTTTATTCTTCTAATGATATCATGAAATAATTGAGAATATAGGGATTTCTGATGGGTAAGGAGAATAATAATGGGGTGAAAGACTAATGTTTATTTGGAAATAAGTATCATTGTGTTAAATTAAGCTTTCTCACAGAAAATAAGCTAAATTGTTTCAATTGAGATCTATTTACTACGAACCAAGGGGGACATCCCATCATAATCACAAACCAATTATAGGTGTATGTTGTTGTAATTTCCAATTATATCCCATTTTATTGCCCATACAGTAGTCAATGTGATTAGCAGCAATCAATTATAGCACATGCTTTTGAAATTTCACAATCTGTGCACGCATTTTGGCAGACAAATGCAAAGTCAGTCAAAACCTTTTCACTCAATGACTAGCATACAGATGCAAATAAATGCATTTCAATGCTTCTGGGGAAAAATATAGTGGCAAAAAGGCCCTACTATACTTCATATCCATTCTTATTGGTCAGAGATCCCTGGATATGATATCCACAAAAGTTCTAGAACTAATTCTAACCGTAGTATCTTTCCTATCAATGGCACCTGCAGAAATGTATCTCTAATCAGTTTCTGGAGACTGCATAGGCTGCAAAATGCTGCTAAAGGACATGAAGACAGGACAAGAAGCAATGGATGGAAACTAATCAAAGAAAGAACCAACCTAGAATTAAAGAGAAATTTCCTGACAGTGAGAACAATTAACCAGTGGAATGGCTTGCCTTCATAAATTGGCTGCTCAGTCACTGGAGGTTTTTAAAAGACATTGGACAACCATGTGTGTGAAATGGTATAGTGTTTCCTCTTGAGCAGGGCAGAGGTGGGTTCCTGCCGGAACTGCCCGGTGCACAGCTCCGGTAGGGAGCGGCGGATTGTGCAACCACTCTAGAGCCCTCTCTGCCGGTCCATCACGTGCATCACCATTTTTTCCCGATGATTTTGGGTCAATTTTGCTTCTGCGCATGTGCAAAGCAAAATTGCGCTGAAATCTCATGAGGGGACGCGCGCAAGAGAGATTTCGGTGAGATTTTGCTTCCATGCATGCGTGGAAGCAAAATCGCACCAAAATCTCTCTCGCGCGCATGTCCCCTCGTGAGATTTCAGCGCAACTTTGCTTCCGCGCATGCGCAGAAGCAAAATTGCGTGAGGGGGCGCTGCCATAGTGAGCACGCATGCTCCCAAATCTTGGAGATGCGCGCGCAGCGCACCAGCACCAGTAAGACGGCAACCCGCCACTGGAGCAGGAGGTTGGACTAGAAGATCTCCAAGATCCCCTTCCAACTCTGTTATATTGTTATTCTGTTAAAATGTAGTACTGTCCTTTTTACCATGGTTTTTCTGTTTTGTTCCAGATAGATAGATAGATAGATAGATAGATAGATAGATAGATAGATAGATAGATAGATAGATAGATAGATAGATAGATAGATAGATAGATAGATAGATAGATAGATAGAGTGTTAGGTAGGTAGGTAGGTAGGTAGCAGGGGTGGGTTCTAAATTACCTCGCTGCTGGTTCGCTTTCTCCTGCGCTGCATGGGTGAGCCTCATGCGCAGTGCCAAAAATATTTTTTTTTAAAAAAAGGCAAAAACAAGATAGCGACGCATGCGCAGTGCCGGAAACTCAGCTTCTGCACATGCGCAGAAGAAAAAAAACCTGGGAAAAATATTCCCCCCCCCCAAAAAAAAATTCAAATATTTTTTTCCAAAAAGAATAAATAATTTTTTTAAAAAAAAATGGCAGCGTCCACGGACAGGCACCGACAGAACCGGTTCCGTGATGCCATCGTGACATCACCAGATGCTTGCTACCAGTTCGGGTGAACCAGTCCGAACCGGGAGGAACCCACCTCTGATGATAGATACGTAGATGATAATAGATGATAGATAGATAGATAGATAGATAGATAGATAGATAGATAGATAGATAGATAGATAGATAGATAGATAGATAGATAGATAGATAGATAGATAGATAGATAGATAGATAGATAGATAGAGATAGATAGATTATATATATATATATATATATATATATATATATATATATATATATATATATATATATATATATATATATATATATATATATATATATATATGTATATAGAGAGAAAGAGAGAGAGAGAGAGAGAGAGAGAGAGAGAGATGATAGATAGATAGATAGATAGATAGATAGATAGATAGATAGATAGATAGATAGATAGGGATAGAGATGATAGATAGATAGATAGATAGATAGATAGATAGATAGATAGATAGATAGATAGATAGATAGATAGATAGATAGATAGATAGATAGATAGATAGATGAGAGAGAGGGGGGGCAGGCAGATGATAGGTGGGTGGCTGGGTGGTGGGCAGACAGGCATTAAAAAATTGGCCTTCCAAAATTGTTAATCAAATTTTGTGCAGAAAAATTGGATGAAGTATTTCTGCATTTTCCCCCAAATGGAAAAAAAATCTTCAATAGCTTCTTAAGGGTCAGGCCTGTGAATAACAGGACAGTAATAATAACAGATAGGGAAGATAAAAAATATATGGCAGAAATCACCTTGTGTCTTGTGATATTATTCCTTAGGAAGTAATTGAAGTGTGAAAAATAATGTAACCACAAAGCTACTGTAGAGGTGATTGCATAATGCAAGACAAGATATTCACATACCCTCCTTGACTCCCTTTTCACAAATAAATGCAAAAACACTACTCTCCCAAGTTGTCATCTTCTTGGAATCAGATTTCAAAGGAACAAATTCGCTTGAAATGAGAGCTAATAAAAAAACATGCAGAGAATTTCTCTCCATACCAATAGTTGCATTTCCTCTGGACAAAAACCTTACATATCCTAGACTTGGAAAAGTAATGTTTAATCCATCTGTAAAATTGGTTCATGCATTGTGAACATTTTGTCTTCCTAATGTTAACGACATTAATTGCTGTTATGTGCCTATTATATCAGGTATTTGGAAACAATACGCTGAATCTATGCCAGAAAAAGGAGATTTCCATATCATGTGGGAATTGTGTTTTTAATATTTTACCCAAGAACTGGAAAGTCTAGCAAAATTCCTAGATGACTAGATGACAGAAGACAGATGACTTTCAATCCTCAAGAATAATGGGCTGAAGAAAATCCTGAAGTTCCTATATTTTGGACCATCAGCACTTGGACTGCCTAGCAGGGCCTCCACTACATCAAACTTAAGTAATTAACATTTTCTTCTGGTATCTGATATATTTTGTGTCAGTAGTGGGTTCTAAAACTTAACTTAACAGATTAACAGAGTTGGAAGGGACCTTGCAGGTCAGCTAGTCCAACCCTCTGCCCAAGCAGGGCACCCCATATCTGCCTCTACCTAGGATCGAATTCACAACCTCCTGATTGTGAGGCAAGAACTCCAGCTTTTTACTGGTTCGCGCACGCGCACGCGCCTACGTACAACGCTTCTGCATGCGCAGAAGCGTCCTGGGTGGCTGGGTGGCGCTACTGGTTTGCAGAACCAGACCGAACCAGAAGCAACCTACTGCTGTTTTGTGTTATTGTGACTAATATCCAAAAGAAGGACAATGGCTAAATTGTGCTGTATTGCAATTGGTTATTGTGAGGTCAAATATCAACTTTCTTTTCCTTCTTATGTAGTCTATTCATTCACCATCAGTGCTTTAAACAAATTAAATAGACGTCACAGCTGCATTTTAAGAATACACTAATATCAGAAAATACCTGTAAACAGTTGTGTTGGCTGGTTCTTGAATAGGAAAGATGTATCCTCCTCTAAGATGAAGTCCAAGTTTGTTTTCCGGAAGGAACATTTGACACTCTTGTTTTCTGCAAGGTGCTTTTATACCCTATTTTTTATAAGGAAACTAGAATAAAGGTTTACTATACTCAAAAAATTGTTAGTACAAACTAGGATTGATAATCCTACAAACAAAGAAGAATGCATATATTCCTTTTATAATTGTAATTGGCAGAGAAAGAATGTCATGACTCTATTTATGTATTTTGTATTATACAAAATGAAAAAAAATGGTTAAAGTTCAAATCAATTAAAAAAAACCAACCCTTTTCCTTCAAACCCTGAGCCGCCCAGAGTCCCCTGGGAGTTGGGCGGCATACAAATCCATTAAATTAAATTAAATTAAATTTTCCATGGGCAACAAATTTTCCTCCTTCATGGTGGCACGCTGGCTTCTGGCGGCTATTGCTAGGGCATATGATAGTCTATCGTTGCCTCTCCCTAGGGCTCTCACAGCACATTCAACCCGCAGTGCCGCCACTACTGCGGCATGGCATGATCGGGCTACAATCGAGGAGGTTTGCAAGGCTGCAACATGGTCAACGTTAACACCATTTGTAAGTCATTATAAATTGGATATTTACGCCTCTGAGGAGGTGGAATTTGGAAGGCGTGTTTTACAGCAGGTGGTAAGGGACGCAAGCCCTTCTGTTTAACAATGAGTTGACCCACCCTGGGACGAAAATACTTTGGTATGTCCCATTCTTGGAGGCTAGCTCGGCCCAGTATGGAGAAAGGGCATTGTATACTTACCTGAACACCCCTTGTCGTGGGGCGGAGCTAGCCTCCAAGTCCCTCCCTAGGAATTATATAAAGTATTGTTGAGGGTAATTATTATGTTTATTTGTTTAATGTAACATTACTGGTTATAAAAGTATTGAACAAGTTTATGAAGTGCGATAGTTAACATGTTGAAACTCATCTTGGTTTTTTTCATAAAGTTGTTAAATTTGGGAAAAGCACTCTGAGATTGACCTTCGTCCCTCGTAAAAGAGGGGGTGCTGAGGCACAGGGGGTCTTATTTATAGCTTTGGAATCAGTAGTTTAACAGTAATTAATAATAATTAATAAAACAATAATACTTTTCCATTCGCATTGAGTAAATTCACCTGTCACATTTATGGGCGGAGGGGAAACTGGAAGCATTTAACTTGACTCAATTTGGAATTTGGAATTTATCTATGAATTTTAGCTTCGTATAGTCCTAATGTGCTTGTTTTAAAAAAAAGATTGTATTGCAACTTGTGTTTTGCTTTTGTTTTTTTTGGCAGGATAGTATTAAAACATAAAATGCTCAACGACCCACTCATACCCTACACAACTATCTTCGAAAGGCTAGACAATTTGTTTGATGTACTTCTTTTTTAATCATCAAAGGTAACCTGATTAAAGCAATCCTGCAGTGAAAGTGAAATATTCTCTTTGATCCAAAGTATCTAAGCATTTTGATTTGACCTTTTGTGTATACTTTGCTACTGAGTACCCCTACAAAATTCTATGCAGCTTCAGACCTTTGACACATATGAATTTTAAAGTTTATAAAAATGATGTACAGATTGCTACGTAGCAGAGTTAATTTGAAATGTTAATAGTATACTTTTAGGGGAGACATTTTGTAATAATCATGCACTTACTGTCTCATATTCATACCACACAGCATCTGGGATGTATGCTGTTACCTTATCAACACCCTGAAATATTAAAAAGAAAATATTTCATTTATTAGTAACATCAAAGGGAAATGCCTTGATATTATTAGATTTTTTTTTTCTAGGCTGGTGTAAGTGAGGGTGAAAGTCTTTCTCTTTGATTTTTTGAGTTTTCTACTGGAAAAATTATTTGTCAAGCATTTTTTTCCATATTATAATGTCAATTGCTATTTCCAACCCAAAATGTCTTAAACTGACTGTAGACTTGAAGAAAGGTTTGGAGAATGGAAAGTGATTATCAATAGTATATGCTGGTGGATTTGTGGCAGAAATAGGTGTAGTTTTTGAAGCAACAGTGAAACAAGAAAGAAAGAAAGAAAGAAAGAAAGAAAGAAAGAAAGAAAGAAAGGAAGGAAGGAAGGAAGGAAGGAAGGAAGGAAGGAAGGAAGGAAGGAAGGAAGGAAGGAAGGAAGGAAGGAGATTTATTTTATTCCATCAAACAGAAACATTCTAACACAATAACTTAATATTTGGCTTCCTCTAAAACCATTTGCTAAATTTCCTTTAGTTAAACAAAGGGCGAACATACTACTTGAAGTTTGAAAAGCTAACATTACTTGAAAAGCAACTGTTCATACAAAATGACAGGTCTGCCATCTTTGGCTTGGCGCCTTACTGGCATGGGGTGAATAAACAAATGAGCAATAAACCTGTCAGTATGTGATGGGAATTAGGGAGGGGGAAATCACAGCTTGACAAAGAATAGAGAAGCTCAGAACCAGTTTGTACCAGTATTCAAGGCCATGCACCCTGAAAAGGAATGTGGATTACCCCAAACATCTCAGCATTCTCAAAACCTCTAGGCGAATCTTCATTTGTTGAAGACAAACTGACCATAACTGGAAGGCTGGGACGAGGGGAAACTTTCTGTATCTTTTTAGCGTGGGAAACCCTCACTCTGTTAAGGATCTTGGAGTACTCATCTCTAATGATCTAAGTGCCAGAGCCTACTGTAACAACATTGCCAAAAAAGTATTAAGAGTTGTTAACCTAATCTTGCGTAGCTTCTTCTCTGGTAATATTGTACTTTTAACTAGAGCATACAAAACATTTGCTAGACCAATTCTTGAATACAACTCATCTGTCTGGAACCCGCACTACATATCGGACATTAATACAATTGAGAATGTCCAGAGATATTTCACGAGAAGAGTCCTCCACTCCTCTGTTCGAAACAGAATACCTTATGCCACTAGACTTGAAATTTTGGGCTTAGACAATTTAGAACTATGCCGCCTTAGGTCTGACCTAATTGTAGCACATAAAATTATCTGCTACAATGTCCTACCCATCAATGACTACTTCAGCTTCAACCGCAATAATACACGAGCACACAATAAATACAAACTTAAGGTAAACCGCTCCAAACTCGATTGCAGAAAAGACAACTTCAGCAACAGAGTGGTCAATGCCTGGAATACATTACCTGACTCTGTAGTTTCTTCCCCAAACCCCCAAAACTTTAACTTAGACTGCCTACTGTTGACCTCCCCCCATTCCTAAGAGGTCTGTAAGCGCACCAACGTGCCTACTGTCCCTGTCCTAATGTTCCCATGTACTCAAAACCATCTCATATATATATATATATATATATATATATATATATATATATATATATATATATATATATATATATATATATATATATATATATATATATATATATATATATATATATATATATATATATGTTTATACTTTTACTGTAATCTTATATATGCTTGACAAAATAAATAAATTAAAATAAAATAATAAAATTTAGTTCTAGTCTGACATTACTGCAGCCAGCATGTTTTCGTAAAAGAACCTATTACTTCAACCAAATGGAATGAAAGTCTTTCTTTCCTAAGGGATCGGACTGGGGCAGGTCTAACACACAAAAGGAGATAGGAAGGAACTATGATGAACATAGGACATGCTCATCTCTTTCACTCATTTATTTAAATTATTTTATTATTTCTACTCTTCTATTTATCATTTAACAGAGATTGTGATGCAGGTTAGCCTGTACTCACTACAAAACAAACAATTATGTATATTGCAACTTAATAAAAATTAAATATACCGGATCTAAAACTGGAGTAATAAGTAGTCCAGGTCCCCACAAGAATTGTCTGTCTATAGTCCAGGTGGCTTCATCGGAGTAGAATCTAAAGAAATATTATAGTATTAAAGTTATGTTTTTCTTATTGGTGAATCTTAAATAACTGTTTATGTATTGGGGACACTACTGACAATTTCAATTATAAGAGTAAAGAGAGGGTTTCAGATTTTAAGACAACTCACAAGTTGACATTGCCACATGAAAAAAAGTTGGATTAGAAACTTAGTTATGCTTTGATGAAATCAACGCATTTGGATTCAATATGCAATATATTCTTAAACAGTGTCTATTAAGGCTTTTTAACATTCCATGCCTTAATGAAGCTGAGACACTTTTAGCTTTTTCACTTAGACTGTATTTTAGATTAATGCATAAATATTGATATAAGCAGATTTATATACTGTTCCTCTTTCTTATTGATGACTGTAAGGTCATAAGCTGCTTTAAATATGAAATTGTGTTTGTGTGTATGCATATACATATGCATTCTATTATGCATATTTTATTTTATGTATGCAAATGTCCTGGTTTTTATTGTACCATCATCTCACCAATGTTTTGCAACCTATCTGCCTTTCCTTGTTTTGATTAAATCCAGATACAAGGCATCATAAAGGAACTTGTTTTCTTGTATAGGAAGCAAGGGCAAGTAAGGAAATATAAGAATGTAGAAAGCCTATGTGTCAGAAGCTGCAAAAGCAACAGCACTATCTACTACCTTAATAATAAAATCGTAGCGACACTAAAATCTACAAATTTCAGAAAAAACCTAATAACCTTGATAAGATATTATTCGGTACTGATGAAAAATTAATTGGTAAAATTTATAAATTTCTAATAAGATATAAAATAGAAGAGGGGGTGGTTAAGGACACGATGATAAGATGGGCAAAAAACTTTGGACACCCTATAGATTTGGAGAAATGGGGAAAAATTGGACAATTAATTGGAAATTAAGAGTGTCGGTGGTGTACAAGAAAACCAGTATAAGATGTTTTACAGGTGGCATCTACCCCCTGTAAGAATTGCTAGGATGTTCTCCCTAGTGGGCGGAGCTAGCCTCCAAGATTGGGATGATACAATCCAACAGCCAATCAGGACTGAGTCTGACTATATAAAAACTGTACTCCTGTTGAGCACCCCCTCTTTCGACTCAGTCCTGTGTCAAAAAGGATTGTGTCACCCCAACCTTCCTGGTTAACCTTCTAGGTTATCTTCTCCTAATTCGTCTGTTTCTTCTTCGAGTGAGTGTATTTCCTCCCCGATTTGTCATCTATCGTGAGGGAGGCTACTGCATTAATTGCTGGCTTCCTCCCCCCGGCCTTTGGGCTACCCGGGGGTGGTGGTCATCTCTCAACGTCCCCTTGCGGCCTGGCAACTGTACTGTGACCGAGGAATTGCCACAGAAGCCCTGCGCTTGGGTGGCCGCCTGCCAGGGTGGCTCTGCCACTGACCGCGTTTACCGAGTGTGGGCATGTCAGATCTGTCATCGCCAGGGATTCCGGAGAGCCGCAGAAGCCTAGCGCTTGGGCGGCCTCCCACACTCGATACCCAGCCGAGACCTACCAAGTAGCTGGGTCCCAGGGGATCGTTCCGTCAATCGCTTGTGCCTGTTTGACGGCGGCGGGGCTCCGGCGGTGTTGCGGAGGGCGTGAAGGGCTTCCTTGACGATTCCCGCGCTTCGAGGTGAAGAGAAATTTGAGCTGGCGGCCATTGTTGTGTCGGCGGGAATGCCTCTTCTACCGGCTCACATCTTCTGCCCGGAGACAGCGCACCCAGAGAAGAGCGGGCAGCACCCACCTTCGCCGGAGTCGCCGCGCATGCGCTCTAGGGGCCGCTCAACAGCTGATTGAGCCTTCCCCGCTGTGTGCGCCTTTGTTTCACCGTTCCGCCAAGCGCTCGCATTCAAACTTCTCCGAGCCACATTAGCCTTGCCCGATGGCCGATAAAAGCGCCAAGTCGGGCAAGAGCAAGGCCAAGTCATCGAGGGACAGCCGAGATACCGAGGGGAGAGCCAGACGCTCGGCCACGCCTCCCCCGGAGCGCAGGGATCGCTCGCCCCACAGAGGGGCTTCGGCGGAACGGCCCAAGGGCCAGTCCAAGGCATCAGGGGGGACGAACGGAGGGCTAAGGCAGGGGATAAGCCTTCACCAAGAGCCCAATCTCCTCCTCGATCGGTTGCTGGGTCCCGCTCCTCCAAGGAGGCAACAGCACCTTTGCCTCGCTCCAGACAATCGTCTGGAGCCTTCTCCCTCGACAACCCAGACCTGCGGTTGGGAGGGGGAGACATATGGGAGGACAACAGGACCACAGAGGACAGGCCCCCGAGCCGTTCTTCAGCCACACCTCCCCCTTCAGTGGCGGCCCAGTTTAACTCCCCTGAGCTGCAAGCCATGATACAGGCAGCTATCGAGCAGGGCATAGAGGCTGGGCTAAAACGCGCTACGCCGGCCAGTTCCAGTGGGTCAAGGCATGAGGCCCGTACCACCCCTACTACCACCCCTAGGGGGATGGGCCGGGCGCTGGAGGGGGATCAGGAATCACCATTGGGGTCCCCAGGGTCGGCCTTGGAGGCAGAGGACCAACGTGGCCAGGACCTTGAGCTATCAGAGGACGAGGACGTTGCCCCAGAGGCACCAGCGGTGTCCGGCCTCTTTAACCCGGCCTTGTTCAAATCACTGCTCCATAAGGCCAAGGCCGCGGCCAAGGTCTCCTCTGCTGAGCCTAAACCAACTGAGGAAGAAGAAGTGGACCCCCTCTTTGAGGAAACAACCTCCCAAATGGAGGTGATCCCTGCCCCCAAACTATTTGTGGAAGCTGTCTTAAAACAGTGGCAGAATCCTCAGGCGGGTGTGGTCCCTTCAGCTATAGACAAACGGTATTTTAATGTGGTTCAGGGCATGGCCCAACATATGCCGGTACCACCCATTGACCCACCAATTAAGGCCCTCTACTCGACTGCGCAGATGCCAGGAGATTCTGAAGAACTCCTGCGCCCGGAGGACCGTCGGACGGAGCAGGCATTGCAGCGGGCCCACCAGGCGGCGGCCTGGGCAGTTAAGGCTTCGGCGACGGCTTCTTTTTTCTGCCGCACCTCGATCCGCTGGCTGAACGTGCTCCAGGACCACACACCGTCCTCGGATGTTAGAGCCAGACAGGACATAAACAAGCTGATCGTGGCGTCGCAGTTTACCTCGGATGCGACGTTGCAGGCCGCCCGCTTCGCCGCCAGGGCCATGGGGTCGGCGGTCGTTGCGCACCGGATGCACTGGCTACGGGGCTGGCCGGCCGACACCCGACATAAGTGGCGCCTCGCCATCGCACCAGTCAAGGGTCAGTCACTATTTGGGGACGCCTTGGATCCATATCTCGTGGAATCCAAGGACAAGAGGAAGATTCTGCCCAACTGCACACGTAAAGGGCACAGCAAGGCTTCCACCTCAACTGCCCCCGCCGCCACTCCATCATTCCCCCGTCACAACTTCCGAGCTGCCCCTTATAATCAAGGCAGAAACAACTACGGCGGGAGGCAGAGTCAGGGGCAGGATAGACGCAAAGAGACCAACAAGCGGCCTTTTCGGGGGGCAGGTGGTCGCCCCTACCGCCGCTACAGATAAATGAGCCTGGTCCTCCCATTGGGGGTCGCCTGCGCTTCTTTGCCAGGCGATGGGAGGACACTACCACCGATGCTTGGGTTCGCGAGACCGTAACATCTGGTCTCGCCCTGGATTTCATCTCCACCCCCCCGGGATTCTTTCTGAGGTGCCCCCAGTCCTCTAATCCCCGGAAACGGTCGCTCATGCTGACTGCCATCCAGCACCTTCTGGACATTGATGCCATCAAGCGGGTGCCGGAGGACCAGTGGGGTCAGGGCTTCTATTCCATCTTGTTCCTCATTGAGAAGTCCTCGGGCGGGTGGAGAGCTGTCCTAAATCTCAAGCGACTTAATAAATATTTGAAATATAAAAAGTTTAAAATGCATACACTGCAGTCCATTCTTGGTGGGATCCGGGAGGGGGACCTCATGTCCTCGACAGACCTTACTGAGGCCTACCTACATATCCCTATACGTCCGGCCCACCAGCAGTACTTGCGTTTTTGTTACCGTACAGAGCATTACCAATATACCGCCCTACCCTTCGGGCTGTTATTGGCCCCGCGGGTGTTTACCAAGATCCTGGCATCCCTTGCAGCGTCCCTGCGGTCGCGCCCAGTCCGGGTCCAATGTTATCTGGACGATATCCTAATTCTATCGTCCACGCACCCGCAGGCAGAGCTCGACCTACGAGTCACCTTGGAAGCTCTCAGTGACCATGGCTTCTCGGTCAACTTCGAGAAGAGCCAGTTGTCCCCTTCTACCAGGATCCTACATTTGGGGGCGGTCATTGACTCCCGGGAGTGCAGGGTCTACCTTTCCCAGGAGCGCCAGGACGGTCTGGCCGAGCTCGCTCGGCAGGTCCTATGCCAGAGCAGGGTCTCCTTGAGCCTACTGTCTTCCCTCCTGGGAAAGATGGTGTCCGCTATTCACATCGTTCCCTGGGCACAACTGCATTTGAGGGATTTACAGTGGTTTATGTTACCCTTTCAGCGGGCACATCAGAGTGCTTCTTCCATCGAGGTCAGCCTTCCAGCTTCAGTCCGGCGATCCCTCCACTGGTGGCGTTCTCCGGCGATCACGAGGGGCTCCTCTTTTCTCGACCTTCCCAGGATCACGGTGACCACCGACGCCAGTCTCCAGGGATGGGGGGGCGCACACCCTGGAGCAGGTGACCCAGGGCACCTGGTCGACAACGGAGGCATCCCTCACCATCAACCATCTAGAATTGAAGGCGGCGTTTCTGGCGCTCCGTCACTTTCTACCGGTTCTGGCGGGTCAGCATGTCCTTCTGTTGAAAGACAACATCACGGCAAAGGCCCACGTCAACAGACAGGGGGGCACAGTGTCTCGTCGGCTGATGTCAGAGGCCAAGGAATTGGGCCTCTGGGCAGAGCGTCATCTCCTCTCCGTCCGAGCGGAACACATCTCCAAGGTATCAAACCGCACGGCGGACTGGCTCAGTCGCCATGAGGTGGACCCGGCGGAGTGGAGTCTCCACGACGACCTGTTCCAGGAGATCACCGAACGCTTTGGCCGACCGATCATCGACCTTTTTGCGACACCGCAGAACGCGAAGCTGCCACGGTACATGTGCCGTTACCGGTCATATGGGGCGAAAGGGGTAGACGCCCTCAGGTGTCCTTGGCCCAGGGGCCTTCTTTATGCTTTCCCCCCCTTCCGCTCCTCCCACGGGTGATCCGCAAGATCCTGGAAGAGGCAGTGGAGGTGATTCTGCTGGCGCCCCACTGGCCGAGGCGACCCTGGTTCGCGGACCTATGGTCGCTGTCCACCAGGCCACCGTGGAGAATCCCGCCGACAGGGTCGTCGCTCTCCCAGGGGTCAGTGCGACATCCGGACCCGCTCTGGTTCCAACTGACCGCCTGGCGCTTGAGCGGCGCACCCTGCAGTATCAGGGGGTCCCGGAGAACATAATACAGACACTGATGCTCTCCCGCAGGGCTTCCACGACACGCATCTATGACTCCACTTGGAAGACGTTTTGCGTGTGGTGCGAGACCTGCTCGATTTGCCCCATAGATCTTACAGTTATAAACATCTTGCAATTCATGCAAGCAGGTTTGGACAGGGGTCTGGCGCCTAACACTCTGCGCAGACAGTTGGCGGCCCTATCGACGGTGCTCTCTTGTCCCGGGACGGAGCAACTAGCCACGCACTCCCTGATACAGCGCTTCCTCAAGGCAGCTTCGAACATCTCGCCCCCGGTGGTACATAGATACCCAACTTGGGATTTGCTGAAGGTGCTTCAGTCTCTAGCGGATGCACCGTATGAGCCGTTATCTACGGTTTCTCTCCGTCTGCTTTCTCTGAAGGTCGCCTTTCTGGTCGCTATCACTTCAGCTCGGCGGATTTCCGAATTGGCTGCCCTTTCGGTCCGTCCTGGTCTGTGCATCTTCTACCCCGATAGGGTCGTACTGCGTCTTGATCCAAGTTTTTTACCTAAAGTCAACACGTACTTTCATAGATCACAGGAGCTCATACTCCCGGCTTTTGAGGACTCTCAGTCCTTGCCTCCACGAGACAGATATCTCAACGTACGGCGGGCCATAGAAGTGTACATTTCTCGTACTTCTTCATTCCGACGCTCGGAGTCGCTTTTTGTGGGGTTTTATGCGGCGTCAATGGGCAAGAAGGCATCCACCGCGGTGATCGGCCGCTGGATACGGGAGGTCATTGCTGCCGCGTATGAACACCAGGGTCTTCCGCGGCCTGCGAGGCTTACGGCCCATTCAACGCGGAGCGCGGCCACAACGGTGGCATGGGCGACCAATGCCTCCATTGAGGAAGTGTGTCGTGCAGCGACGTGGGCGTCCCCCGCGCCTTTCGTGCAGCACTACAAGTTGGATGCGTATGCGGCTCGAGATGCGGCATTTGGCCGTCTAGTATTGTAGTCGGTGTTGTCTACACCGGAGCTGGACGAGTTGTCTTAGTTCCCTCCCAATGGGATTACTGCTTTGGCATGTCCCAATCTTGGAGGCTAGCTCCGCCCACTAGGGAGAACGGGGCATTGTTCTTACCTGAATGCCCCTTCTCGTAGGGCGGAGCTAGCCTCCAAGTCCCACCTCTGTTGATAGTTCTGGTGGTTGAGTTAGATGCTGTACAATAAAATTGGTTGGTTAATGTGACACGTTGGGTCTGACTCCGTCCTTCGTCTCAAGAGGGGGTGCTCAACAGGAGTACAGTTTTTATATAGTCAGACTCAGTCCTGATTGGCTGTTGGATTGTATCATCCCAATCTTGGAGGCTAGCTCCGCCCTACGAGAAGGGGCGTTCAGGTAAGAACAACGCCCCGTTCCCAAACTCATCACCAAGGTGCTGGAAATGCAAGAAGGAAAATGGAACTTAATATCACTTATGTTTAAGTTTAAGTTTAAGTTTATTTGTATTCATATGCCGCTCAACTCCGCAGGGACTCTGAGCGGCTAAACTATGGTGGACTTGTTTAAAGGCAAAAAAAATATATTGGGACAAAATTAGATCATGGTTAAAAGAGATAATAAAAGAAGATATAGATGGGAAACCTGAATTATTTTTATTGGGCATATTTGACAAAAAATATAAAAAGGAATTACGGTATCTGATTATACACATCATTATGGCGGCAAGAATAACTGATGCGCAATTTTGGAAAAATGAGGAAATACCAAAAGATGAGGACATAATTAGAAAAATATTGGAATGTGCTGAAATGGACAAATTAACAAAGAAAATAAAAGAAAAAGAAGAATCTGAATATTACTTAGTATGGAATAAATTATATGAATGGCTGGAAGAGAGAAAGAATAGGTAAAGGATGAATTGAAAATGTTAATAATTGAACGATTGATAAGAAAGTTAAAGATAAATTATTATAGAAGAAGCAGGATTATTTTATACAACAATGGTATAGAATAAGTAAGAAAGGGGAAATTGTACCCCTACTGGTTGGTTGGTTTGTTTGTATGTGTTTGTGTTTTATGTGTATTTAATAAAAAAAAATTAAAAAAATAATAAAATCAGATTAAATACATTATCAAAATAAATGAGAAAAAAACCCTTCATCCTTCTGAGAATAAGGTAAAAGCTCTTTTGCACTGGAAGAAAATTTCTGAGTGATTGCAAAGTCAGATTGTAACACAGCTTTAGTGTTTACAGCTTTAATGTCTACAAAAATATCCCTAGAATGTTAGGAAATGCTTGTGATGTTTTGAACCAATTCCAGATATCTTCAAGCATCAGTGAGGTCAATATATATATATATATATATATATATATATATATATATATATATATATATATATATATATATATATATATATATATATATATATATATATATATATATATATATATATATATATATATATATATATATATATATATATATATATATATATATATATATATATATATATATATATATATATATATATATATATATGCTACTATCTTGTTTGAAAACTTTTATAAAATTTAAAATCTGTAAAACTTTCATCCGGGACAAGACTTTTAAAGAATTTAACTTTCTAATAATCTGAAATAACATTAGGATCAAGTACTTGGAGTCCACAAAGGCTAATAAATACATTTTAGGAAGTCTGTGTCTATGTGCGTCTGTCTATGTGGTTGTGTGTGTAAGACATAAATACAAATATAGGGATACATAAATATGCAGAGTGTAAAGTTCTTTCCCATTACCCAAAATCTTAAAAGCAGGAACTTACTCATGTAGAACAGGCCTTGCAACTGTCTCTCCCCGAGCATGTGCTTTATAAAACAGGGTATAGAGATATGGCAGCAAAGTATAACGTATTGTCAAGTAGTGTTTCGTTGAATTCACCAAAAGTGAGTTGTGTCCAAAATATGCTGGATCTTTAGGCTAGAAATAAATATTTATAAAGTTACTGAAGAAATAAAGCCTTCAAACAATCAGAAGCTTGATCTAATTTTAAAATTGGTCTTACAGCATGTGCTGCAGCATTGTGATTCCTAGAAAATGGGTAAAATGCTCCAAGTTGCAACCATCGTCTACAGAGTTCCTCTGAGACATCTTCAATGAAGCCACAAATATCTGCCCCAATCTAAAACAGAAGCATATTAAACACCATTGACATACTGTATGACATATCTGCATAAGATGTGATGCTATCGTATCTACAAATTCTACATTAATCAGTTCTCAGATGACCAATATAAATTGATTTGCACTGGTCTTTGATAGAGGTTTTAAAAAAATATAAAGCATGTTTGGATGATTGAGCAAAGAGAACTAGGATAGAATATCAATGAGATCAGCCATTACTCTATGTAAATATTTCAATCTTGAAAAGAACATATAACCCTTCCCTGGTACAAGCTGATACAGGAGGAGAGCCTGTGGCTTAGAGGTTAAAGCTACTGCCTTACAGGCAGGCTGCCCAGGTTCAAATCCCAGTAAGGGTATGGCTAGCTCAGGGGTAGGCAAAGTTGGCTCTTCTATGACTCGTGGACTTAAACTCCCAGAATTCCTAAGCTAGCATGATTGGCTCAGAAATTCTGGGAGATGAAGTCCATGAGTCATAGAAGAGCCAACTTTGCCTACCCCTGGGCTAGCTGATGAGAGCTAAATAGCTTGAAATAGATCTATACTAGTCTCCCTTTATTTTCATTATCAGTAAAAACGTGTTACACATAGAGAAATAGTTTGTCGTCTATAGCAACTGCCTGGATGGCCCCTGGAGGGGCTGAAAGCCAAAAAGGAAGTAGTATGCTCCCTCCCATATTTGGGTATACCAGGGACCAGGGTGATTCGACAGAAAATTAATAATAATAATAATAATAATAATAATAATAATAATAATAATAATAATAATAATAATAATAATAATAATAATAATAATAATAATAATAATAATAATAATAATAATAATAATAATAATAATAATAATAATAAATATATACACATGCACACACACATACAGTACATACATACATACATACATACATATACATACACACACAAATATACACCTATACATTCATATATATATGTATGTACACAAATACACATACATGGATGTATATGCATGAATGTATATACATATACATTCTATGATTAAGGCCTATAGAAAATCAATCAAAGTTATAAGAGACAGCCAGCTTTTCAATGTATATTTTTTTATAAAAGCACAAGTACAAAAAGAAGACAAACTTCAGGCTATAAGGAAGGCTATAAGGCTATAAGGAATAGTATAGTAGCCAATGCAATAAATGTCTTTTCCAACAAACAATCAGCCTCGTTTTCAGAGGGGGAAAAAGAGGAAGAATCTACTTTAGCTTTCTTATGAGACAAGGAAATTCATATCACATTGGTGTTATTTTCAGTAACTTTGATTCTAAGCCACTTTTAAAACTAGAAAGAAAATAATAACAGCGGTCTTATAAAAAAAATCTATTGCCCCATGTAGTCTGAGATACCTTTAAATCCATATTTTTTGCTTTTAAAAATAATTTTGCTTTCTGAATACATCTTTCAGCCTCATCTTTATTCTTTGGATTTCCAAACTGCAAAGCTGTACTGTTTTGGAATTGCGTATCATACTGCAGGAGAGAATATACAGTATGTAGCTCAGGGTCGAATTATGGATCCTTGGTACTGTCAGAACTTGCTTGCAAATGTTTCATTGCCCAACTAAGTGATATTATCAGCATGATGCTACATAGTCAAGTAATGAAACATTTTCAAGTAAACAACCAACCTCATAGAGGACCAAGAATTCCTCAAATCATACAGCCTACCAAAGGATTACTCCAATAGAAAAGAGATAGACATTCCAAAGTATATAGTTGAAGTTTACTAAATCATATATTGTGCAAACCAAGTCTAAAGAATGTGGTATGCATAGATCTCACCTAAAAGATACATTAATCCAAAACTTTATCTTATTTTACTATGTCAAAATTTAACAGTTGGACCAAACCTAGTTACAGTTAAAATAGCTTACAAAGGGATATCCAAATAGACCAAATTCTAATATTCCTGGTATAGACCATTTAATATCATTCCAAGTTGCAAAATTATCTCCCAGCCAATGTCCTGTAAATTTTCCAGAACCAGAAAATGTTGATCGGGAAAGGAGGAAGCTTCTACTTTCCCGGAAAATAGTCTTGAGTGCTCTGAAAACAACATAAATGTATAGCATTAAGGAACAGCTTTATTTTGTTGGGACGAAAAATTTGGAGAAAATGATTTTAAGGTTTCAACATAGCATTTGCACCTACAACAAATCCAACAAATTCTTGCAAAATTAACTTATGCATAGACTAAAATATGGGCCACACTTTCAGATCACATTCACATCTTATCATTCGTGTGTACTAAATAGATGGCCTTTTAATCCATGAGAAGGATTATGTCAATAAGCATGTTTTGCCCAAATTGCAAAAATTTTAAAAGTAGGTTTCACTCCTGGATGGTTTTAGGCTTCACAAGGGAACAAGAGCCGAGGTGGCGCAGTGGTTAAAATGCAGCACTGCAGTTCAGCAGTTCAGCTGTTCAAATCTCACCGGCTCAAGGTTGACTCAGCCTTCCATCCTTCCGAGGTGGGTAAAATGAGGACCCAGATTGTTGGGGGCAATATGCTGAACTCTGTAAATTGCTTAGAGAGGGCTGTAAAGCACTATGAAGCGGTATATAAGTCTAAATGCTATTGCTATTGCTAAGATCTACTAGAGGTACTAGTGGAGAAATCAGTGGAATTGTTGTGTAGTAAATTAATCATTTTTTTTCCTAATACACATTCCTAGATTTGTATTCTTATGATTAGCTGTTGCAGTCCAAACTGAAACAAAGGAAATCTGGCACAGATTAGCTTGGATGAATTAAGGTTCCCAACCTTTTTGTGATCGAGTACCACTTGGAGGTCCCGTACAGTCGCTGCATACCACCTGGTTCCAGAGAAACTAAATTCGATCAGATATCACTTTATTTCCATAATTGTACCGTTCCTTTTTTGGCCCCGCGCCGCTGGGACCAGGTGGGTGGCGTGTCGCAACAGTTGCAAATCGTTGCCAGATTATCTTGTGTTAGGCAGTAAACATTTTTGTGAAGTAAAAAATAACTAACTAAAAATCGTTCATGACCCCGAAAGTGTTCACGTACCACCTGGAAGGCCCTCGCGTACCACTAGTGGTACACGTACCACAGGTTGGGAACCACTGAATTAAAGGGAAAAAAGAATGCATAATTCCTTACTTATCAGTAGCTATAGACATGAAATAGCCATAGAGGCTGTGAACATCGTAGTGTTTCCCTGCCTTTTGGACTGCATCCATACAAAGTGTCTTTGAATACATAACTCCATCCAGAATTTCTGTAAAACAAAGAGATTTTAAAAATCCATTAAAATAAAAAATCTCTATTGAACGTTTCAATGTATAGCTCTCTGGAAGAATAGACAAACAAATGTAATGTTAAGTGGAATTCCTTTTTTCTTTTAAAGTTACTTTTTTTCTCTTTTCTTTAAGCCACTACACTAGACTAGTTTTTAATAAGGTTAATATTCAGTATTGAGTTTGTTAATTGAAAATTACTTGATCAAATCTCTAAATCAGTTTTACGAATACAATCAGAGCTTGTATCAAATCAGATACTTCCTAATTAATTCAGATACTTCTCTGTATTAGAAAAAGTGTTATTTATAAATAATTGCAACACAATTATATCTGAATAAAAAGGAATACAATTTCCTAGTTAGATTGAATCAATAGTATCGAGTCTCCTGTTTGGGCAGTGGGTTAGACTAGAAGACCTTCATGGTTGCGTCTACCTCTGTTATTCTGTATCAGATTAGATTCGGTTTAATTCATAAAGTTATGAATTATAGCAGCACTTTTTACCTTGTTGTAAGTGATGTTATTTGTTTGGATTTTAAAATCCCAAAATAAAATTATTTTAGTTAGAGATAGGGTGACCAGTTGTACAGTCATTTGACAATTTAGCAATTAGTTCTTTCTGTTAATCCAGAAGAATCACTATGTTGTAGCAGATAGGATTACTTTAACAATTGGTAAAGGAATCTGTTTGTCAAAATGTCTAAGGTTCTAGGTAACGACCTTATATACACAGATATATGAAAAATCTAGCATAGAAATTAAAAATTTTTTATTTCAGTTGAGAACTTACTTGGAGTAAAAGGTGGGTAGTTTAAATTGTTTGCTGCACAACCAGTTTTTGATCCTTTGACAAAATTGGATACTTCATTCATGTCCTATGAGAAAAGATTTATAGAAATTCATGGATTACTAGTTGTGGTCTTCAGACATATCTCTTCAGGACCCATGTTCTATTCAACTTAAAAAAATAATTTAAAAATGCAACCACTCCTAATAACATATTTAACTGCCACAATAAAATTTGGCCCTGCGGAGGTACCCAGGGGTTAATAGAGAATGTCACGATGTGAATATTGCCAGTTTGTGCATCTCTATGTTTTCTACTGTTTCTTGTATTTATGGTCAAGCAGACATGTGATATGTTTTACTACGCATGCGTGTATTCCAGGAGTCAACTCCTTTCTTCCTTCTTTCTCCATTTCTGCCGAAGGCAGACGTGACTTTCATTAGCTGATAAGATGTAGTTTATTAAGGATTTTTTTTAATTACTTTTCTACTGAAATAAATATGTTGTTAATTAGATTTGAATCTCGGTTTTATTTTCTAATGAGAATGACTTCAAAAAGAAGCAAAGATCCATCGACCTCTAATACGGGGGATTGCCCACCTTAACAGAGAAGATATATGACTGACAGGCCCTTAGTGCTATCTGAGCTTGATTGTTTTTTTGCAGACATTTCATTAACTTAACCAAGTGATTATAATCAGAGCACTGATGATGTTACCTAGTTTGGGTAATGAAATGTCTTCAAGAAAACAACCAAGCTCAGAGAGTACTAAGGACCTGTCATTTCAACCCTGAGTTACAAATATTTTCCTCTAAAAGTATGACCCACCTTCTAGTAAATGGGTGTTTTGTGACTGACAAAGCCAATCGTGGCAACAATTTTCATGAGTAGACAAGTTTACTTTTGAATCTGTAAGCAGTTACAGAGAATTTTCAATGTCTGTTTATCAAATTCTGTAGTGAGTAGCAGAACTGAATGCTGTTATTCATCTAGTTTTTCAAACGTTGTTGTCCAACTCAGCTCTCTAACTCTTTAACAAGAGAGAGACAGCCTTCCTCCTTCAAGAGGAGACTTCTGTTGCTATGAGCAATAAATCACAACAGCAGACTTTGGCTGAAAAAATCAAATTTTATTAGTGTTTGGGTTGATTAAACCACAAGAAAATTCTAAACCTTCAGGCTTAGACTGGGAAGCTAAGATAGCATCCTGGAACAAGGCTTTTGTCAAACGATGCTATGTTGTTGTTAGAAAAACAAAATGGATGTTTTAATATAATCCCTTGGAGCTGAGCTAGCAACTAGACTTTAACTAGACTTTACCAGCAATATTTTACTGTTGTTCAGGCTCATGAATTGCATACTTTCCTCCATTTCTATTCTTTGCTCAGATATTATAATATCCCATAGGTTCCAATCTGTTTGAATTTCAGCAACAATTGAATATGTCTGAATATGCTAGGCATGGGTAACATGCAGGAGTGGGTTCTAACTTACCTCGCTGCTGGTTTGTTTCCTCCTGCGCCAGGTGGCCGTGCCACACGGTGCAGGAGAAACGTGCAGTGCTGAAAAATCCAAAAAAACTCCCCCCCCCCAAAAAAAGGTGAAAACAAGACGGTGATGCATGCGCAGTGCCAGAAACGGCTTCTGCGCATGCACAGAAGAAAAAATCAGCAAAATAATCCAAAAAAAATATCCAAAAAAATAATCCAAAAAAATAATCCAAAAAACGATGGCGGCGTCCATGGACCAGCACCAACAGAACCGGTTCAGTGACATCACCACGACTTCACCAGTGGTTTGCTACCAGTTCTACAGAACCGGTGCGAACCGGGAGGAACCCATCTCTGGTAACATGTAGTTAAAAAATCAAAACATTATACAATATTTATATTCCTATGGGAAGAATGTATTGTTGCCTATGAAAAGAATAAAAACTTAGAGATGCATATTTTTTTCCTTATTGCTAAGTATTTTTGCTACCAAATGTTTGTTTCTTCACTGTGCTAAATAGTACTTACAATCCAAAGTCCATCAAAATGGATCGTTTTGTGAAAATTGTTGCACTCATAAGCCCACCACTGAACAGCTTCAGTACTAGAAAAATCAGGGAAGACAGTTGTTCCTGGCCACACCTGCAGGTTAAAAAAAAAGTATATTTATACCAAAGGATATAAATATTTCCTTAAAAATAGTTTTGCAAGATTCTAAGCAAAATGAAACAACCGAACATCTGAGTAATGTGTATTAAAACCAAAACTTGTTATTTATGTGTATGGGAAGACAGTAAAATAGAAAAAGGCAATTAATTATATGTTAGATATTGAAATTCCGTTTTTATTAAATTGTTTCTTTTTCACGTAACAGTACTACTTCTAGACAACTTAGTGGATATCATAAATGACATTCGGCTTTGCTGTGTTTTTATATATAGTATATATAACATACTGCTGAGTTTTGCTCCAGTTATTTTTTCTTAAGAACACCCACAGAACACTGACACCTAAATATGTCTCCATAATAGGATATATCTGTCACATGCATATATATCTATTTTTTACATAATTTTTGTATGTATGCCTGATAAGGCTATGATAAATAGAAGGCCTAAGTTTATGTTGGTGAGCAGTGCTGGTATTGGTGGTGGTGCATGTATACATACATACATACATAATAGCAATAGCAATAGCACTTTTCTTATATACCGCTTCATAGTGCTTTACAGCCCTCTCTAAGCGGTTTTCAGAGTTCAGCATATTGCCCCCAACAATCTGGGTCCTCATTTTACCCACCTCGGAAGGATGGAAGGCTGAGTCAACCTTGAGCCTAGTGAGATTTGAACAGCTGAACTGTTGAACTAGCAGTCAGCCTGCAATGGCTGCATTTAACCACTGCACCACTTCAGCTCCTGTATACATGCCAATGCACATATGTTTGTGTGTACATATGTATTTTGGTATGTATATAGAGATGGGGAGGGGGGAGTGAGAGAGACCTAGAAATCATAAACTATAAGGCAATGCAAATAAGTTGCAATTCTTAGAAAATGGCTACCATCAAAGAAACCAACTTTTAAAAATCTCATCCTCCAGATTTGTAGGTAGGTAGGTAGCAAATTCTGCTTGCATTCATTTGTAAATATTGTTTTCCTTTTCTGAAGACAATGTTCAAAACATCAAATTTCTCATCCAGTAAATATTTTCACTATAATTTAAAGAAATAAATGCACTGAGGGAGAGAAGAAATTTGAATCTGTTACCATCAAATGCAAGATAACATTGATATACTAATTTAAATATTTTATATGACTATTACATTTCTGCCGGGAGTCGTTCCTCATGACTTTTTGAGCATGATGTAGAATGAATGGAATGTTTACACCTTCATAGTGACAGACCTGAACATTACATAAGAAGTTACTAATAATCTAATAAAATAACTTGAAGGTTACTAAACAGAGCAGGAAGATTCTTAGTAAGCTCTATTGAATCAAAATAGAGCTGGAAGGGACCTTGTGTCACGTAGTGAATATTGTCAGTTGTATGTATATGTAGGGTGATGCACCCCTATCCTAATCTTATGGTACATTCCATGACAAGCAGGACACGTGATGTGATTTTGTACGCATGTGTGCATTCCTGATTCTCCATTATTCTTCTTGTGGTTTTGGCTATGACCGGGAGCGATCACATTTAATAAGCAAGAATGTAATTATTCAGAATTTATTGTTTTTGTACTGAAATAAATATTTTAAATCTTTTTAACTTCAGTTTCATTTCTAAATGTTTGAGCTCCAAGAGTAAGATCAATCATCACCTCTGTGAGATTAATTCTCACCTCTAACACCTTGGAAGTCTTCTAATCCAACCCCCTGCTCAAGCAGGAGACCCTACATCATTTCAAATAGATGGCTGTGCTGTCTGTTCTTAAAAACCTCCAATGATGAAGCACCCACAACTTCTGAAGGCAAGCTGTTCCACTGGTTAATTGTCTTTACTGTTAGGAAATTACTCTTTATTTCCAAGTTGCTTCTCTCCTTGATTAGTTTCCATCCATAATTTCCTGTCTTGCCTTCTGGTGGTTTGGAAAATAAGTTGATCTTCTCTTCTTTGTGGCAGCCCCTGAAATACTGGAATACTGCTATCATGTCATCCCTAGTCCTTTTTTCTAGACTGGCCATACCCAATTCCTGCAACCATTTTTTGTAATGTGGTGATCAAAACTGGGTGTGGTATTCCAGGTATGATCTTACTAAGGATTTATACTTCATGTGACTTTGATTCTATGCCTCTGTTTATACAACCAAGAATTGTATTAGCTTTTTTGGCTGCTGCCACATACTGCTGGCTCTTTTTTAAGTGATCATCCATTAGGACTCCCTCTCACAATTACTGTTTTTGAGCCAGGTTTTGCCTAATTTGTACTTGTATCTTTGGTTTTCCCTGTAAAACCTTGTTTTTCTCTATATTAAATTTCATATTGATGAATAGAGCCCATTGTTCAAGTCTGTCAAGATCTTTTTGGATCCTGAGCTTGTGTTCTGGAATGTTGGCTATTCAAGTCAACTTAGTGTCATCTGCAAATTTGATGAATCCCCCTTCTATTCCCTCATCTAAGATTTATGAAGATATTGAAGAGCACTAAGCCTAAGATGAAACCTTGTAGCAACCCACTGCTTACTTCCCTCCATGTAAATGTAGTATCATTAAGAACTACTTGTTGAATATAGTTTGTCAGCCAGTTACAAATCCATCTGGTGGTAATGCTGTCTATCCCACATTTTTCTCATTTACCAAGAAGTAGCTTATGGTCCACTTTGTCGAATGCCTTGCTGAAATCTAAGTATACTATATCCATAACATTTCACTGGTCCACTAATTCAATCACTTTGTCAAAGAATGAAATAAGATTGGTTTGGCATGATCTGCTTTTAAACATCCCGTGTTGGCTACTAGTTATAACTTTGTTTCTAGATGTTCACAGATCTGTTTTTTTAATTATTTTTTTCAGTGTCTTCCCAGGTATTGTTAGGCTGATTTGTCTACAGTTTCCTGGTTCTTTTTTGTTGTAATAGGTTTTTTTTTTTGAAGATGGGAACCACATCAGCTCTTTTACAATCCTCTGGTAGTTCCCCGGTGCTTCAGGATTTTTTGAAAGACATGGTACAATGGTTCTGATATAACATCTATCAGCTCCTTCAGAACTCTGGGATATAATCCATCAGGTCCCCGTGATTTATATTCATCAAGATCAGACAGGTGTTCTCTTATCATTTTCTTAGGTTTACAAAAAGTTATTTTATTTTTTGGAATATATCTGAGAAAATAACTATTGTCAACATTGTGATTTATTCTCAATTTGATGATTGTGCCAATATTTATGTCAGGCCAGAACCAGATAAAGAAAAGTAGGTTCACTTTTCATTGGTCAGAACAATCAACATGGATAACATTTATCAAAGAGTTATGCCTTTCTCTTTTTAAGGTCCTCATGCCAAAGAGAAAAAATATAGTGGGTTTCTTCAGAGTACTGAATAAATAAAATAAGTGGAGTTGAGAAGAGATCCCATTTTTGCAGATGATTCTGGATTAGTACAATTTTCCCTCCTTTCTCTTTCCCCATTTTAGACACTTATTTGCTATACTGTATGTTAATCTTCAAGTGGTCCACAACTGATTTATAATTCAGGGAAGCTGTGGACGTAATGGGCCGCTGCCTGGACGATGTTAGGGTCTGGATGGGGATGAACCGGCTAAAACTCAACCCTGACAAGACCGAGTGGCTATGGATATTGCCTCCCAAGGATTTTGTCAACTGTCCCTCCTTGGTTCTTGGGGGGGAGAAATTAACTCCCTCAGAACGGGTTCGCAATTTGGGTGTCCTCCTAGATCCACAGCTAAAATTGGAGCAACATCTTTCAGCTGTGGCTAGGGGGACCTTTGCACCGGTTCGCCTGGTGCACCAATTGCGACCCTACTTGGAGACGGAGGCTCTACTCACAGTCACTCACGCCCTTATCACCTCCCGGCTGGATTACTGCAACATGCTCTACATGGGGCTACCCTTGAAGAGTATCCGGAGACTGCAATTGGTGCAAAATGCAGCTGCGCGAGCTGTGGTGGGTGTGCCTAGATACATCCACATAACACCTATCCTCCGCCAGCTGCATTGGCTGCCCATTAGTCTCTGGACCCAATTTAAGGTGTTGGTTTTGACCTTTAAAGCCCTACATGGCTCAGGGCCAGGCTACCTTCGGGACCGCATCCTGCCGCATACCTCCCTACGACCGGTTAGGTCCCACAGAGTTGGTCTCCTCCAGGTCCCATCGACCAAGCAATGCCGGTTGGCAGGGCCGAGGGGGAGAGCCTTCTCTGTGGGAGTTCCTTCCCTTTGGAACCAACTCCCTCCAGAGATCAGGACTATCCCCACCCTGCTGGCCTTCCGTAAAGCAATAAAAACTTGGCTCTTCCGGCAGGCGGGGTGAAAGTGAGACCAATCAGATTATATTTGGGTCTTCCCCCGATCATGAATGTTGGTTGTTTTTTTAACTTTTATAATTTTTAACTGCTATGTGATTTTATATTTCAATAATGGATTTGACATGTTGTTAGCTGCCCAGAGTCCCCTGGGAGTTGGGCGGCATACAAATCTATTTAAATAAAAATTAAATAAATAAATAAAAACAGCAACTTACTTCCCCAATAAGAGGGCTTATTCCATTTGATTCATTTATCCACACTTTCATCCGTTCACCACGTAGATAGGCTTCATAAGGGGTATTGTTTGTGAGGTTATTGACAGAAATGGCTGGATCCTTTAACAAACAGAATTAAAAATGTTAAACCTTCTAAACCTTTGCACAATTATGTAACTGATTGTACCCCTTGCAGCAGAAAGCAAGAGTATTTTGCTGTGCAACAAAGCAGAAAAAAAGTTGACAAACTCTACTCCTCAGTGATGTCACCCTACTTTTACATTCCCTCATCATGACCTTGTAGGGCAGGACTTGTAAAGTGACATCATTGAACATGCCCTGGTCCTGTAAAAGCCACCTTGTTTCTTGCTTGCAGCCTTGCTTTCTGCCACTAAATTGTCAGGTACCAGTGCAGAGCAGCTGCTATGGCACAATTAATATTCTGTTTATTTTTGCCATCTGTTGGATTTTTTTTAAAAAAAATCTGGGAATGGAATTACAATATCCAATATTATAATACAGAGAGAGTGGGCAACATTTTGGTATATTTAATTGTATGGGAAAATCAAGGACCATCATTAAAGATGAAGATGTAAAACAGGTGAGTCCATGCGGGCAAAGAATTGTTCATTTTTAACTTTTTAAAAATATTGTAATGCTTCCATCACACATTTCTTGTGCTTTTTGATTTAAAATTGATTTATGATCCATTGAACAGCAAAAATAGATAAGTCAAGGAAGGTTTATAGGAAGTTGCAGGGACTAGATAAACAATTACTAGACTCCTCTGTTTCTGAATAAAATAATACTGTTTCATCAGGTTCCCATTACTTTTACTGAAACAGTTGAGATGGAGGTAAATCTTAGTACAAATAAGGAAGAAAAATAGGGAGGTTTAGAAGTAATAATAGCAAAAACGTCTTAAAGTTTCAGGAAGGAGCAGAAATTGTAATGATCGGCGTAGCCATGATATTTGGCATTATAACATAACACATATGAGCTGTAATATAATATATATTGGTTAGAATGTAGTATTGCAAGCTAATTCAGTTCACTGCCAGGAGTCTGAGCCTCACTGGTTAAAGGTTGATTCAGCCTTCCATCCTTCTGAGGTTGGTAAAATGAAGACCAAGATTGTTGAGGGCAATATGCTGACTCTGTAAACTGCTTAGAGAGGGCTGTAAAGCACTATGAAGTAGTATATAACTCTAAGTGCTATTGCTATATGCAAACAATTGTTGATAAACTGTTTCAATAATTGTTTTACTTGTCTTTGAACTGTTTAAATTAATCAGAATTACCAGTATGATGACATATTTCTGTCCATGGTCATGAAGGTCTTGGACAAATTCAGGGAGGCCTGCAAAATTTATCTTGTCATAAGTAAAATCTTTCTTATCTTCCATGTAGTCAATATCAATATATTGAACATCCTGGAAAGAAAATTGCAGCCATTGGAAATGTTGAATTTTTACACTATTGCAACTCAGGCAGAACTGTGAGGAATCATCATTATCACCAACACCAAGGTCATCATAGTCTATATGATGAATACCAAGAAAAGTATAAAGGAAAGAGAATTGGTGCTGATAAGCTTTTTAATCAACATGAAATAATTGGAAACATTAATTCTATATCATATCTAAGTCTCCATTGGACATAACAGTGTATGAAATATGATTATCGTTCTGTCTATAATATGGCTCATTCTGACTCAGCATAAAGGTTCATTTGGTTTCTTGCATCCTGTTAACAATGTTATATTCAGAAAATTATATTTTCTCTGAAACTGCAACTCTGGCTCATTATAAAAGCCAATACCCCCATCCCCAATTTTCATTACCATAATAACTTGCTATGTAGCCACCCTCATTTTTTCTGTATTGTATATAAAAAAGTAAAATACATTGATTTATCCTTTAATATTGCAAAGAAAATTGGTTTCTCCCAATACATTATTTTAATGGTAGAAAGAAAATGTATATGTTGTTATCTGATGAAGCTGATGTTTTAGCTAAGGGAACTGTTCCTTGCATTAGCTAAGTTAAATATTCACAGGTGTGACAAAATTCAGCACCTGTTCTCATTTTAATTCTGCAGCCTCCAGGGAAGACTTTTTTAAAACTAGATTCCCAGCAAGTAAAAATTCTTGTAAAATGACATTCTTGATTTTGTCCTCTCTGTATTGCCTAAACCAGGGGTGGGCAAAGTTGGCTCTTCTATGACTCGTGGACTTCAACTCCCAGAATTTCTGAGCCAATCATGCTAGCTTAGGAATTCTGGGAGTTGAAGTCCACGAGTCATAGAAAAGCCAACTTTGCCTACCCCTGGCCTAAACAATTGACAATTTTATTGAAACCCTATCTAACTGTGATCCTTTACTAAAACACCAGGATACTAGGAGATATTCGAAGAAATATTTCATTTCCATTGATTGGATCGAGATTCAGAATAGCTGATGTGAGGGAAAAAAGCACTGTAATTTCTTTAGCCTGTGTGAATTCTACCAGTTATATCAAGAATAGGCAACTTACTACCAAAATTTTATGTTGTCTTTTCTAGTAAACATCAGTCCATTTTAAAGGACAATGGAAACATTTCCCACTGTGTTAAAGTAGGAAGCACATAAAGATTATACTATCCTAAAATATCCTAAATGTAGAAGATAACCAGGCTGAGGGATCAAATGCAAATCAGTCTTGAGTCCTTTCATGCCCACAAGAAATCTAAGTCCAATTCCTGTTGAATTCCACTGACTATTATCTACCACTTATCTACCACTTGCTTTGACTGTTAGTAGTTCAGATTCTTTTAGAGTGCTTTAGCATACAATAAATTTATATGAACTGCACAAAGTACTGATTTCCTACACTTGACACTGAAAAATATAAAAATCAAATACAAAATATCCTTTTAAAAAGTCCTAAAATAGGTTTGCATTTTAGTTACAAACAATTAAAAAAAATACAGCTACCCCAAACCAGGAAATAAAGAGTATTAAATCCTAACCCTGTCCGCTTTGTAAATCAACCCACTCTTTGTGACCTCCTATTTTCTACCAAAAAAGCTATCCTCTAATCCAAAATTTATCCATCCCTAGATTACAACTTCCTTCCTTACTTGGTCTTTCTGCTGGCTTGTTTTTCCAAAGTGTGGTGTTGTCACTGAGTTAAAATTGGAACAATGACATTAAAAATTCCCACGTAATTCATAGTTTCTTCTTCCATCAGAGTAACAAACAAAAGATTGCCAGGTGGTTTGTGCATATCATAAGAAAATGAGATCTCATAATAAAAATAGTAAAAGTCCTAGACACATATAAGAAAGGAACCTTAATTTGGTCAAAATCAAATTTATTAAATGAGCATGGATTTGCTTCCCATGCTCATGCTTCAAGGGAAACTAGCAATCAAATTCAACATTATGAATCCTTCAATAATTGTGTCTTTCTATTGAAGACAGTAGCACAGTCAAATGGTATCTGAGTCTTCAAAATAACTGATTTTCCTCTCCAATCAACAACGCACTGATTTATTAAATAAACAGATGTATGTAGCCACCCAATTCTCACACAGTGACCCACTCCTTCTCCACCCGTACATTTTTACTTACATAAGGTATTCCAGCTGCTCGATTCCTTTCTACTACAGCTTTCACATCATTAAGATCAGTGTAATTCCATCTACAGATATGGAAGCCGAGGTTCCAATAGGAAGGCATCCATGGAAGTCCTATCAACTTTACAATTAAAATACAAAACAAAATTTAAGAGGGTAGCGTTTCCTTTTGCATGGTATTGCTTATAGAGAAGGATAATATTTTCTTGATATGTATGCAAAGAAAGAAGAATACTGAAATCTCTGTACCATCATGATACTGGACAAGTCATATTTATATTGATTCAGTTATCTATCAAAAAGGTAACATAGCTTGAAGATGCCACCAGAATGCAGAAGAAACTTAGATTCTTGTTTTACTGTATTTCCATTGCCTGAACCTCGGGATCCATGAGTCAGTATCAATGTTTGGTAGTACTTTGGGTTTGCATGAGATTGAACAGCAGCAACAACAATAACAACAGAAATGTTTCTCCAGATAATGCCCCAAAACTTCTAGTTAAGGATTTTGATGAACTAGTAAGAGAGGATGGCATATTTGGAAGAGAGTTGCATATTTATGAGATGTAGGATTTGATCTAATTCGGAGAGATATTCATATGGCAATGACAAATCATTTCTGCTTGTGTATCTGGTATGTCTTTCCTAAAATAATGTATATGGATATTTTCTGTTGTTAGTTCAATAAAAGGTAACTATAACATGCTGTGCAAAGCTCTTTAAACTTAGTTGGATTTTTATGACTAAATTCCAGGATGTTATGGTTATATCTAGAATTAGTACAACAGATTACAGTATCTAAAACTAGTCCTAACAACTAACTATGGTATTGTTACTAACTCTGATTCTAGGTTTAGTTGAAGTGACTTGGACATTATGACTGTAGACAAAATATTTTATAAATCCTTTAATATAAACTGTTCTGACAATTTCATTCTTCTTCCGGAGTTTTTCTTTGTATCTCTTACTGCTGGATAGGAACAGAGCAGAAAGGACTATACAGATAGTATTTTCACTTACAGTGCTCCTAATCTAGAATAGCTTCTCAAGAAAAGCAGGTCTGCTCTTGTCAGTATAGACAACAACATATAGAGCTCTACTCTATAAGAACCAAGGAGAAACATGATAGAAAAACGTACCAATAGATATTCTTGTACTACTTGTTCTGGAGTATTTCCTAAGAAAACGTAGAAATCTAAAATTCCACCAATTGTTCTGTATGTTACAGCAGGAGCAGGTTGAAGAGCAAAATCTGTTAGGAGAAATTCTTAAAATTAATTGAGACTTAAACACAAGAATATTGTCTTTATTTTTACTCCTAAATTATTGTGTAAATTTAATATATGAATGAATAGGAATCTTCCCAGTACTAGTATGTGCCTTTCAAGATTTCTGTTGGAATTCTCAGAATCCCAATATCCTTTAAACGGTCTAACAAAATGTGCATTATTCTTAATTGTTCCTTGAGAATCTCATCAAGATTGAATGGAGGACCACCAGTGTTTAGGGAGACTGAGTGATTTAAAGATGAAAATTATGCTGAGGATTCCAATGTAACCATATAGACACAGGTCAATTGAATTTTAACATCTATAAAATTACTTTAGAGAACATTATCTGAAACTGTAATGACAGTTTTCAGTGGAGCTGCATAGAAACACATCTGAAAGAAAAACAACATAGAAACAATACGGAATTCTTCATACATATTTATACTGCCTTGATAGAATGCTTACAAATGGAACTATCAGTGTGATTTCGAAAGGAAAAGCAGTAATCTTATATCTGCTAACCTACCACAGCATTGCCTCACCAAGATTAAGGAGTTAATTTTGAATAGATAGGATGACACTGTTTCACAATTAGATTCTCACAATTATTAGTTAGAGCAATGTACCGTATTTTTGGAGTATAAGGCGCACCTTTTTCCTCCCTAAAAGTGGCTGAAAATTTGGGTGTGTCTTATACTCAGAATGTAGCTTTTTCGGAGCTTTTTTCCAGCCCTAACTAGGTGCTAACGATCTTCCCAGCTCTTACCTTGCAGGCTCTTTCATTGTTACTCTCTTCGAAGAATGTTTTTCCAGCCCTAAGTCTTTGCAGGGCTTTTTTCATTGCTCTACTTGCTCCAAATAAGTTTTTTTCTAGCCCTAACCAGGTGCTAACTATCTTTCCAGCTCTTACCGGCTTGCAGGCTCTTTCATTGTTACTCTCTCCGAAGAAGATTTTTTTAAGTCCTAACCAGGGGATAAAATAATGTGCTGAAGCTGACCAGACTAAGGACCCTAGCCAGATGAATACCTGGTAGGCAGATTTTTTCCCCTATTTTCCTCCCCCAAAATTAAGGTGCATCTTATACTCCAAAAAATACGGTAATCGGAACACAACTTCTTCAGAATACATGTATTAGATGAAAAGTGTGAAGTATAAAACATACCTGCTGATTAACTGTTGTGATTAACTGATTATCATATAAATACATGTGTAGAAAATTATTTAAGAAAGCCAGGTGATTTTTTATTAAAAT
Source organism: Diadophis punctatus similis (assembly GCA_023053685.1). Classification (NCBI taxonomy): domain Eukaryota; kingdom Metazoa; phylum Chordata; class Lepidosauria; order Squamata; family Dipsadidae; genus Diadophis; species Diadophis punctatus. Next base: position 61,103,748 of record JALIGW010000005.1, read on the forward strand.
TATAAATAATTTCCTTACCCATGGCATTACTGTTCATAAGGAACACTCCAAATGAATGTCCACTCTTATCTTCCAGACATAAGAAGAAAGTCTGAGCACCGTACAGGTTGCTCATATCCTTTGAAGGAAACAATAACCATATATAAATACTAAAGTTCATTAGAACTCCTAAGTGTTGAAATGGAATATCTTAAATGGCCTTGAACATGTATAATATTTTTGTCAAGTTCTCATACTGCTAAATAGTATATGTGGCTTGGTAACACCAGTGGCTTGGTAATCCAGATTAATTTAACCACACAGCATGTATCCTTGAATTTAGACCAAAGATAATTAATGAAATTCAATGTTTTCTGATTTTTCAAGTATCTATTGTTAATCTGCTTCTTACCCTACTGTCTAGAACAGGGGTGTCAAACTCACGGCCCGTAGGTCAGATGTGTCATGCGCTGGCCACGCCCACGCCCAATTTCGCAAAGGGGGGGAAGTCGTGATACATCACATGATGACACTGTGACACTGTGAGTTTGACACCCCTGGTCTAGAATCAGTGGATCTACTGGTTCTATAACAATATAAATAATTTATTCAGACGCTTGACATAAGATTGTGTACGAAGATCATCCAAAAGCTACAGTGGGTCTAAAATGCAGCCTATTCAGTTCTAGACCCTTGCTGCTACCACCAACTCTTCTCTTATTGTAACTCACTCACTCACTCACTCACTCACTCACTCACTCACTCCCATGCAAAAATTTTCACTTTGCTTGTTGTTTGTGAGCATTTTTTCCTGTTTCCAATCAAATATGTTTTTTTTAATTCTCTCAAGTTTTTCTAATATAATATGCCAATATTTTAAATGGGTGTGCTATAAATGAAGTTTCTAATCCAAACAATGCTTGCTGCCTTTGCTTTCTCAGTTTATATATACATATTTGTGCACATTTCTGTATTATTTTCACTTATTCTGGATGGGGGGATATTATTTGATTTAATGTGCTACAAGCTCTATTGGGAAAACTCCCTTTGAAGACCAGATTACAAAAGTTAGAAAGTAAAAGAAAGTTAAAATACACAATATTTGTCTTCTTTGTCCATTAAAAAAAAACACCTGGAATGGCACCTAGAACTATATCTTTATAATTCCCCTCCTCCTCCTCCTCCTCCTCCTCCTCCTCCTCCTCCTCCTCCTCCTCCTCCTCCTCCTCCTCCTCCTCCTCCTCCACCACCACCACCACCACCACTGCAGCTGCCGCCGCCACCACCACCACCACCACCACCAGTTCTCTACAGAAAGGGAAAAAAGGATTGCAAAAAATGTTGCAATAGAACTCACTGGGATACAGGTAGTCAATTTACAACTATTCATTTAGTGATCATTCAAAGTTACAACGCACTGGGGGGGACTGTTTTTCATACTTTAGCATGGTCATGTGAACAAAATTTAGATGCTTGACAACTAACATGTATTTATGACAGTTGCAGTGCCCCATGTCACCTTTTTGTGAGAGCTTTTATGACCTTTTATGACAAGTCCATGGAAAACCAGCTTCACTTAACAACCACATTACTAACTTAAAAACTGCAGTGATTCACTCAACAACTAAAGCAAGAAAGGTTATGAAATGGGGCAAAACTCACTTAACAACTATCTTGCTTATGAAAAGGAATGTTGGACTCAGTTGTGGCTATAAGTTGAGGGCCACCTGTATTTCTAACAAGCCAACTGTGCTTTCTTCCCTTGTGGTTCTCCTTTATGCCTTGCCTGAATATTACCGTATTTTTGGAGTATAAGATGCACCTTTTTCCTCCCTAAAAGTGGCTGAAAATTTGGGTGCGTCTTATACTCTGAATGTAGCTTTTTTTTGGAGCTTTTTCCCAGCCCTAACTAGGTGCTAACGATCTTCCCAGCTCTTACCTTGCAGGCTTTTTCATTGTTACTTTCTCTGAAGAATGTTTTTCCAGCCCTAAGTCTTTGCAGGGTTTTTTTCATTGCTCTACTTGCTCTGAATAAGTTTTTTTCTAGCCCTAACCAGGTGCTAACGATCTTCCCAGCTCTTACTGGCTTGCAGGCTCTTTCATTGTTACTCTCTCCGAAGAAGGTTTTTTTAAGTCCTAACCAGGGGATAAAATAATGTGCTGAAGCTGACCAGACTAAGGACGTTAGCCAGATGAATACCTGGTAGGCAGATTTTTTCTCCTATTTTCCTCCCCCAAAACTAAGGTGCGTCTTATATTCCGGTGCGTCTTATACTCTGAAAAATACATAAGTAATGCTGTCTATCATTTTATTCACAGCAACGTCAGAATCATGCTTCTTGATTGATTGATTTTGCTTTCCTCCTTTCATTTCATTCATACAGAACCTATTATGTTCTTATTTGTTTTACTGCTTCAGAAGACCAAACCTGATACAGAATCAGAAGAAGACAACACTTACCCCGTTAGGAAAAGCATCTCGGGTAAAGATAGACCATGTTTTCCAGTTAAAATCATGCCGATATTGTCGATGCACATGTTCTCCTACCCCATAAACATTCCAGCTAGGCACTCTAATGGAAAGCTGCAAGAACTGGTCAGCGTATATGAGAGGTCCTATACTGGTGTTGAAGCTGTTTGAATGATCAAAGGTATTATGCTTTTCATAAACTGGATTTCTTTTTTTAAAAAATGCATTCAATTCACACTGTATTCATACTAAGCATTCCTTGTGAAGAAGGGGGGGGGGGAGCTAAGGAAAAGACCAGCATTTGTCTCAAGTGATGTAAGAGCTCAAAATTGGGTCACCAGTGAGAGCTACAGTCACCAAGATAGGACACTACAGAACACCGGAAACATTTGGAAGAATAGATAATAGGTCTTTATTCCTTAACAGACATTGCTCACTTTCTTGACTGCTGCTGATGTATTGTTTTAATTACCCCTTTTCAATATTGTGATAAGGAGATTACATAAATAAATGATGGCAGTCAAACTTCCCAGAAGGACGATTACTTCTGATTCTTGCCTAAAATGTGTAACAACAATGAATATGCTAGTGGATACACTTCCATTTCATGTTGAACAACAGATAACAAAATCTGGTATGAAAAGTGCAAAAACATCTTCTGATTTAGTCTTTCTGGGGATGCTGTTGAACAAGCAAGCATCTTATGGTCTGTGAGATGTTTTCTATTACAGATGTGTGCAGTTCAAATAACTGCATTTACTTCATTTTAAAAAAAATGTTTAAAAATTAATTGTCAATATATTGACAATAGGAGCCTCAGTGGCGCAGTGGTTAGAATGCAGTACTGCAGGTTACTTCTGCTGACTGCTGGCTGACTGCAATTTGGCAGTTCAAATCTCACCAGGCTCAAGGTTGACTCAAGGTTGGTAAAATGAGGACCCAGATTGCTGGGAGCAATATGCTGACTCTGTAAACTGCTTAGAGAGGGCCGTGAAGCTCTGTGAAGTGGTATATACTGTAAGTCTAAGTGCTATTGCTATTGGTATATTGGCAACATTTCTCAGTGTGGTCTGGGCACTTCTGAGAGTTCCTGAGACCCATTCAGAGAGTCTGTAAAGATAAAAATAATCTCTCAACATAAGTTTATACAATAAATATTGACAGATATAGCCCACACAAACCAAAGTTGTTTGAGATTCTTAATCATTTTTAAGAACCTAAAGGAACCCAAGATCAAAATATTTGAGAATTGCTACACAACTAATCTTAGGGTGGGGAAGTGGTTGAACAATTATGAACTGTGGGTTGCGTATAAAAAATCCCAAAGAACAAAAAGGTAACTTACAGAACTTTATTATTGCTATTCCTGATCACACTGATTCCAAAAGGATTGTCTGTGACTTCTATTCGATACATTAAATTGGTTGCTTTAGATCCCTGAAAAGGCTGAACGTTTTCATGTGGGACTTCATATCTATCTTTGTTGGCAGGATCTGTAATCTGTTAAAACCAACCAGCAACACAAAGTTTTAAAATAAAATAAATTTTGACGTAGTGCATGCACAACTTTCCCTGATCTGCAAGATTCTTAATTGATGGTAAACCTGTATCTGGTTTAATAAATGTAATTAATTATATTAGTCTTGTAATATAAAAAAAACAAGGTTCCAACATCAAGCCCCAACTCATTTATATTTTTTTGGTCCAAATAAGATGCCAGAAAGCAACTATGCTTTGAGAATCCTCAGGTGTAGATAATATACCAAGCACTAATAAGATAGGTAAAAGCTTAGCTATAAGAATAGAAGCCTAGGTCCCAGGAAATTGACATTTGGTTGTGAAAGCAACAGTCTTTCAGACAGCAGATCAGGGGTGAATCCAGCAGGTTCTAACAGGTTCTGGAGAACCGGTAGCGGAAATTTTGAGTAGTTTGGAGAACCGGCAAATACCACCTCTGGCTGGCCCCAGAGTGGGGTGGGAATGGAAATTTTGCAATATTCTTCCCCTGCCATACCCACCAAGTCACGCCCACCAAGCCACACCATGCCCACCAAGCCACACCCACATAACCGGTAGTACAAATATTTGGATTTTACCACTGCAGGAGATGGTAAGCATACCAGCTTTTGACAAATTCTAGGGCCCTTCTTTTAAATGTAAGAGATCAGTATAAAGGATGTATTACTTCATCTCCCACATCTCCTATTATTCATTTTATGTATTGATCAATCCAACTACTCAATGAATATATAGACATAATTGATCAGATTGAGGTGTTGCCTATGTACAATAAAATGCATAATATTGTAACTAATCAAATAAAATATGATTTGTGTAAGACCATAAAGAGGGCTTGCAATTCCACCCCTTTAAGCTTCGGGTTCTGATATCAAAAGTTGTGCTTCAATGTATTTGTGCTTTGATCTGCTGTACTGTAAAAGATGGTATTTGTTAGAGAAATTTCCAGAGCTGCAGATTTCTAGATTGACTAAGCCTTCTCTGTTCTCAAAAATCAAAACCATTTTTAGTTGTTTCATCATCCTGTTATCAGAGATTCAAAGCAATGTCTTTTTATAACCTTTGAAGCATGTTAAAACTGTTTTCATAATTGTGGACCATGTTTTAAATACTTCATTTTCTATGTACTCAACCCTACATGGATCCCCCATGGTGCAGGGGTTAGAATGCAGTATTACAGGTAAACTCTGCCCACAGCCAGGAGTTTGATCCTGACAGAGGTCAAGGTTGACATAGCCTTCCATCCTTCCAAGGTTGGTAAAATGAAGACTCAGGTTTTGGGGGGCAATATGCTGGCATTGTAAATAATCCAGAGATGCTGTAAAGCACTATGGGGGCGGTATATAAGTCTAAGTGATATTGCCATTGCTACATCATCATAGGCATTCCATTCAAAAGTTTATAAAGGTTTCATGCCTGCTTTTTACTAATAGAGTTAAAACTGGCAAACCAGACAGATGGGTTTCTCAATAAATACCTGGAATGTCCCATATCTCCATTCACTATGCTTGAAGGTGTGACAACCCCTAACTGTGCGCAAGGGAGCATGGTAGAGGAGCAGCAGAACGAGAGAGACCGTGTGTGTGTGTGTGTGTGTGTGTGTGTGTGTGTGTGTGTGTGTGTGTGTGTGAAGAAGAACAACGCAGACCCATCACAAGATCATGGGCAAAACAGATGAATTTAGAGGAGGCAACCTGTGTGCCTAAAAGGGAGAGGAATAACAATGAGGGGGAGGAAGCCAGGAGAAACACCTTCAAAGCAATGCCTGATAGCCCTGCTTTACCCCCCAGGGAAAGAAAGAGGCAATACACAATGGGGAAAGAGGCAATTCAAATCGCATCCTCATCTGTCAGCATGACTAAGGCAGAAACAATTAAGTCAATTACAGGAGAGAAAAAAGGGTGTGGACCGGTTACACATGCAAATCTAAATTGATAGGCATTACATAAATTGATAGGCATTCTATAAAAGCAAGCATCTCTTCCATGGGGATTTTACACTCTGACGAAGTCAACAGGGGTTGACGAAAGCTTAGCAATTTTAATAGTAGTTTTAAATAAAATTTTAAACGTTCGGACAACACACCTTTTCAAATGAATATTTTACTTTTATCTTTAAAGATACAGAATAGATCTAAGCTGCAAAATTCCAGATGTTCACCATATGCGAGCAAAGATTTAGTGCTTTCTAAGTCTCTTTGCTGTTATCTAATGTACATCTGGAATTTTACAATCCAGATCTAGTATATTTATCAAAAATAATCACATTGTACAGACTGGAAATTTGCCTCCAATTTCTGCACAGTGATCTTTAGCCCAGTGATACATTATGGCATCAGCTTGTCATTCATTCACCTTTTCATTCCCTGTTATTATTAACTTAAGCCTATTAGGTTTAGTTGCCACCCACTTGCATTCCTTGATCTTCTGGTTGAAAATATTTCATTTAAAAAAACATTCTAACCTTAAAATGAAATCGGTTTGCTGTTTGGTATTCTGCAGTGAGGTGAAGCTTTTCAATATCATTTCCAAACAGGGATGGAGAAGGTAGTCTTATTAGAGTAGCTTCAAATCCTAAAAAAGGAAGGAAAAGAAGGAAAGGTTACTTCCAATATTGACAATAACAATAGTAACATGTGGTCTGCTAGGTACTCCTCATTCAGGATAAAGCAAAGTAAGAGAATAAGGCATGTCGTTTACTGATAAAGCATTCTGTCAATTCTGACCTTTAGATTAAATCTGTGTTCAACATATCTGAAGCATTTTTCAATCCAGCTTCTATTATTATTATTATTATTATTATTATTATTATTATTATTATTATTATTATTATTATTATTATTATTATTATTATTATTATTATTATTATTATTATTATTATTATTATTATTATTATTATTATTATTATTATTATTATTATTATTATTATTATTTTTGCATATCGAATAAAGGAAGTTGATTAGGATGAACCTCTGGGACAAAATCAGCCAATGAATTACAGAGCAAAACAGGTTTTGAATCTCTCTCTATATTATGCAATCCTTTTAGTTGATCCGCTTAATTCTGGAAGCCTCTATACTGGCCTTCTCCATTGCATGGAAGCTGATGCCCCTGAAAAATGCTGTAAGAATTTTCTGCATTGCACTTAGCCACTAATAAATTGCACAATGATGGAAAGAATTTCACTGACTTCAATTTGCTACTGGACCAAGTTTAAGATTTTTTGCTTAATCTGAAGGGTTCTAAAAAAACACCGAATCTGTACATGAAACAAAAGGAAAATCTGCTTAAGTCCTGGAAACATTCTCAGATACTTTCCTAGTTCTCTCACAACTTGTGGATTCTCATATCCATATGAATCATTAATATGTCATCTTTCTGGCACTTAATTAACAATTATTTTTAAAGGTCCAAGATGAAGTCATAGTAAACAATTAAACAATACATAATAAAATACTGGAAAAATTATTTATTTTTATATGTATTAATGTTATAAGTAGAGATGACAAAAATAGTAAAAAAAACCAACTTCACAATTTTAACCCTACCTCTTAACTAAAATAACTACAAACCCCAATTTCTTATTAACTAGCAAAATGTTATTAACAAACATGCTAACTTAGCTTCCTGACTCAGAAAGTTTAAGAATTTTGGAATGGCTGTTTCTCTTTCCCATATTAAGTGATGCAGACACAAAGAAGATACTTGATCTATCAGATTTTAAGGTTATTAGTAAGAAACAAATTAAGCATTAAGTTTATCCATATGCTGAAAATACTTTTATTTTACATTTTATGTTCATTGCCTTATTTACATTCTGGGCACATTGTGTCTATAAATATTTAATAAATCTGGAGTTTAGGCTTCTTCAGCTTACCTGGATTTGTATCTGACATTCTTCCTTGAACTTGGTACCCATGATTTTTTGAAAAGTAGCACCAAGGTACATGTGTTTCATTCTGAGGATCCCAGCAACAGCCACGGAGTACACACAGATCCTGTATTATCAGCATTAAAAGAAAATCAGAACTGTCACCATCAAAATAAACTCCAGATTAATGTTTGGACATAGCATGTGTGCAATCAATGACATGCGAGCTGCACAATTTGAAATCAACTATCACTGACCTTTTAAGTGGATTTGTAACGTTCATGTATATCTTTTGAAAACAGATCTTTAATTATAGGTGTTCCAAATTACCAGTAAGGGTTGCTTTTCAGACTTATAAGCATTCAAGCAACTGTTACATAAGCAATAGTAGTTAGCGTACCTGTTAGCTACTAAAAAAAATTTCCTTTCCCACTTAGAACTCGGAAAGTCTCCGTCTTAAATTACATTGGGATTAATTCTAAATTTAAAATTAATTCACTTGCTGGAAAATGTGTGCTGCTACTCTTCCAAACTTAATGCACTTTTTGAAAGGGAACTCTGAGAACTGGGGGGAAAGAATAGAATAGAATAGAATAGAATAGAATAGAATAGAATAGAATAGAATAGAATAGAATAGAATAGAATAGAATAGAGTAGAGTAGAGTAGAGTAGAATAGAATAGAATAGAATAGAATAGAATAGAATAGAATAGAATAGAATAGAATAGAATAGAATAGAATAGAATAGAATAACAGAGTTGGAAGGGACCTTGGAGGTCTTCTAGTCCAACCCCCTGCTTAGGCAGGAAACTCTACTGACTGAACTGAAATACATTCAGTTCAGTCAGCTGCCAAAAGCCTGACAAGCCTTTAGTAAAGGGAAATATGGAAATTCACTTTCTTCCAATAACTGGCCAAAAACAGGAATAGATCCTATTCCTTTCATACAATGAGGATACCGTTTTGGAATGGTACAACTCAGCTGTGAAATCTACTTACCTTCCCTACTGGTTCGGAAGCATGCGCTTTGAACATGCACAGAGGGTTAAAAAAAAGAAAATGGCAACATGCGGGTGGGCGGAGCCTCACACTGCCGCCGCTACCAATTCTCCGAACCACCGGCGGCCGCTGCCACCAGTACACCCAAACCAGGTCGAACCGGTAGCATTTTAAGAGCCGAGGTGGCGCAGTGGTTAAAGTGCAGCACTGCAGTTCATCTGTTCAAATCGCACCGGCTCAAGGTTGACTCAGCCTTCCATCCTTCTGAGGTGGGTAAAATGAGGACCCAGATTGTTGGGGGCAATATGCTGAACTCTGTAAACCGCTTAGAGAGGGCTGTAAAGCACTATGAAGCGGTATATAAGTCTAAGTGCTATTGCTATATAAGTCTAAGTGCTATTTCACCCCTGGTACAACTACAAAACTACTTCGATGATTCATCTTAAGTAATATCTTCACCACACATTCTGGGAGTGGATATTGATCCCAGTAGCTACTCTAAACAGGGTCATGACTTGGAAATTCACCACCAAAAGAGAGTTCCCAAGATGTTTTCCTATTGCAACTCAGAAGGTGAAAGGCTGACAGGCCAGTTGAAGACTGGCAAAGCCGTTGGCTGTAAATTGCACTCCTGTAGAAATGATAAAGAATAATGCTGACTGGTGGATCCCAATTCTGGCTGCCCTCTTCACATTTATTAACTCTTCTGGATAGTTTTCAGAAGACTGATGTGACTGTAATTGTTCCGGTTTACAAGAAAGGGCTCATATTTGATCTAATTAAGTATTACTCCATTAGCTTCCCAAGCTTTTCTAATTGGGAAAGCTTTGCACAAGGGACCTCTGTGATAAATTCAGGGACTGGTTGGATAATGAGGAAATCATTGCAGATGAACAGACAGAGAAGACTGATTTTATAACATCTGACTGATAGATGTATGACATGGACGAGCCGAGGTGGTGCCGTGGTTGGAGTGCAGCACTGCAGGCTACTTCAGCTGACTGCTAGCTGCAGTTCAGCTGTTCAAATCTCACCAGGCTCAAGGTTGACTCAGCCTTCCATCCTTCCGAGGTGGGTAAAATGAGGACCCAGATTGTTGGGGGCAATATGCTGAACTCTGTAAACTGCTTAGAGAGGGCTGTAAAGCACTATGAAGCGGTATATAAGTCTAAGTGCTATTGCTATTGCTATACATACATGGGCCGATCTAAAAGACCTCGTCGAAGGGTCATTGACCCCAGGCCTGCCGGAAAAGCCAGGTCTTAATGGCTTTCCGGAAGGCCAGTAAGGTTCATCATCTTTAGGGCCATACATGGTGTGGAACTAGAACACATCAGGCAACACCTTGCCACAAGCAAATCTACCAATCTGGCCAGGTTCCCAGGAGACTGCCTGTTGGAGCTTCCCTTCCTACATGAAGCTTGCAGGGAATGAATGAGACAGCTAGCCTTTTTTTGTAATAACTCCTATCTTGCAGAATACTCTCCCCACCACCACCAAGTACAGGCAGTTCCCACATGCAGTACAGACTGCAATCCCATAAATAGGTTAAGACTGTTGCATTTCCATGAACTTTAAGTCCCAGCTGGCTGAGTGTGGGCAGGTAACTTGGATTTTATGTGAGAGTTATTTTTGCTTTCTGTAATTATTTCCATTTGTTCTGGATTTAATTATTCCTTTTTTCCCCTTTCTCTTTTCTTCTCTTTACTTTTAATGCTATGGAATTGGAATTTAATTTTTTAATTTATTAAATTTGTTTGCTGCCCTTCTTACCCGAGCCTTATATTTACTGTAAATAAGTACTTTAGCTTTCATATAGAACTGTGCAATGTTATTGATGACTTCTGTGCATTTACTGGTCACAGTGAGCCATGCATTTGTGGTGAAAAATATTTGCTGCAAGAGGTTGTATAAATAGATAATGGTCCTTATATGATGGCGAGTACAACTTTACATGTCCCAGAAGCTTTATTTTACTTAAGAGCCAAGGTGGCGCAGTGGTTAGAGTGCAGCACTGCAGGCTACTTCAGCTAACTGCCGTTCAGCAGGTCAGCGGTTCAAATCTCACCGGCTCAAGGTTGTCTCAGCCTTCCATCCTTCCGAGGTGGGTAAAATGAGGACCCAGATTGTTGGGGGCAATATGCTGAACTCTGTAAACCGCTTAGAGAGGGCTGTAAAGCACTATGAAGCGGTATATAAGTCTAAGTGCTATTGCAATTGCTATTGCTACTGACTCCTAATCCAATGTCAGAATGTTGCAAAACTTACCTTTCAGGAGTGCCAAGACATTAAACTATGCCGAAGAAATCTTTGATTTATAGAGGAAAATTTGAGCAAGCAGATATCTGGTGTCTGACCTTTTCAAGAATTATTCATTCAGATTTTTCTGGAAATAAGTATTAAATACCCATTTCCTACTTTAACTCTCTCAAATCCCAAAGGACGGACAAATTAAGAAGAAAGGCCACTATAGCACATATACTCTCCTCAGTAACACCTTTTTTTCAGCATTTTTTGAATCTATCCCAAAATGTTAAATTTCCCAGGGGTATAAAGTAGAAATATTAATTTAAACCTGTACTTGAAATGATTAATTTCATAAGCAGCGTATAGACTTTTTATGAGAAATAAAAAGCATCTTGTAACTAATTAGTAGCATTCTAGTTATTAAGTATTTTAGAAGAGAAAGAAGCTCCAAATGCTATATTGTTTTCCCATTAAATCAGAACAACATGTTCTTTCATGCTTAGTATTCTTCATACATAAGAAACTACTTTGCGTCTGGAATATTCGGCTGGTTCCATTTATTACTAAGCAGAAATAGAAAGACATTGATGGTATTTTACAAATAATATCTCTGTTCATCATCTAAGTTACAGGAACCAATTCTTATCCCTCTAGCATTCACATTTATATACATCTATGTAATCAATCCTTCCACACAAGAATGATACACGCACACATGCAAATTATTGACTGCAAAAGTTTTTGCTAAAATGAATTTGGCAATACATTCAAAGATGAAGTCTTCACTCATTCCTTTTTATTCCCTTGATTCAGTTATCTCTTTTCTCGTAACTGATCTTTAAAGAGGGTCCTGTATTAATCAAGAATCAAGTACCAACCATCATTTGGATGTTATCCCAGAATCTACGTGATTCATCTTATAAGACATTACAAAACAATCAATTTAAGCAAAAGTTCTTAATCACTAATGTAAATGTTTCTTCACTGAAAGGTTGATTTCTTATCACAAAAGAATTATAGATTAGAAGGGGAAAAATATATTTTGGAGCTAAATTCCTGGGCTGGTACATTTATTAAATACATAACATTATCTTTTCCACGACTAACTTCAAAACTATTCTCTCGGTTGCAAATATGCTTATTAATTCTAATGGTTTCCACAGCCAACATGTACATATTTATTAAATTATGCTATTTCTAATTTCAGGAAAAGTTTTGTATTATTATTATTGAAAGGGGTGGTGTAATAGGATTTAAGTAAAAAACTGTAAAAATAATAATAATAACCTGTATATTGTTAATGCTCCCATAAATTGCTCTTAAAAGAAAGGGGGAAAACAACAACATGCATTTTAAAGTTGAATTCAACTGTTCCCATTACATTGTTCATTCAATTTTGTTCATAACAGGGCTTTTTTTCCCCAGGATTTTTAAATTTTATTTTCCAGACTGTCCTACTGTATATTGGTCCTTTTGGTCTCCCATCCAGGTCCTAACAAGGCCTAATCCTGTTTATCTTTTTGAGGCTTGCTAAAATTGTCTGGCTGAGTAATTCTGGGAGTTGAAGGCCACAAGTCTTAAAATTGCCAAGTTTGGAGACCCCTGCTCTAGATAGACTTTAACTTTGTGATTCTTTATTGTTTTGTTTTTAAAGAAAGAATATTTTACCTAGAACAATCCCAACCCTTCACTTGATTCCCATAGTTAACACAATAACACTGAAGGACCATAATTCTGAATTAGTAATGTGAACCTCTGATTGCAAGGAAAGTTTTCCCATGTCTTCTCTTGTGAAGCATAATAAAGAGTTATAAGGATTTACTATTTTAGTATTCTCTACTTGGAGTTTCAGTGTCAAATATAGTCCAAGAGGAATCACATGCAGTTAGGCATGACTAAATGTGGACTATTATACACAATCAAATTAGCAACTGAATACACTTTCCCATTCCCTTTTGACACATTTGACTGAATTGGAGTATCAAGCCAGTTGCCTAAGCAGCAAATGGTTCCCCCCACCCCATATGTATACATACACTACACAATTTCTCAAAAAAAATGTGTAGGAAGTGGTTATGAAAAGTATTTCATTTTCAGAAGGAAGAGCATTTCATAGGAAAAAAAGAGGTGCTAATATTTTGATGAACAAATATTTTGGTGTTCCAAATTATCACATTAAATAATAACTATCATCACTATTATAAAAAAAATCCCCTCTCAACCTATGCGTGGCATGTGTTTTCCTCAGTCTCAGGCCTAGGAGTTTGAGGTCTCTGCACAGTAACTTGGCTATTCCTAGCCCTGCACCCTTCTATACAGAAAGCTCTGATGTCATCCCTGGGATCTTTTGGAACAACTGTCCCAGTTTAGGAGTCACAGTCCCAAATGCTCCTACCACCACTGGAACCACAGGCCAGGAACAGCTATAAATATTTCCTCTCCATAAATTCAATCCTGGTATAGATAACAGATAGATAGATAGATAGATAGATAGATAGATAGATAGATAGATAGATGGATGGATGGATGGATGGATGGATGGATGGATGGATGGATGGATGGATGGATGGATGGATGGATGGATGGATGGATGGATGGATGGGTGGGTGGATGGGGGAGAGAGAGAGAGAGAGAGAGAGAGAGAGAGAGAGAGAGAGAGAGAGAGAGAGAGAGAGAGAGAGAGAGAGAGAGAGATGATGATGAGAATGAGGATGGATGGATGGATGGATGGATGGATGGATGGATGGATGGATGGATGGATGGATGGGTGGGTGGATGGGGGGGAGAGAGAGAGAGAGAGAGAGAGAGAGAGAGAGAGAGAGAGAGAGAGAGAGAGAGAGAGAGAGAGAGAGAGAGAGAGAGATGATGATGAGAATGAGGATGGATGGATGGATGGATGGATGGATGGATGGATGGATGGATGGATGGGTGGGTGGATGGGGGAGAGAGAGAGAGAGAGAGAGAGAGAGAGAGAGAGAGAGAGAGAGAGAGAGAGAGAGAGATGATGATGATGAGAATGAGGATGGATGGATGGATGGATGGATGGATGGATGGATGGATGGATGGATAAACAGATAGACAGATGGAATTGTTGTGTTCTGGGAACCCAATAATCCTCTTACCCCTACTCTCCTAACCTTTTGAATTAACAGTCGTTGGGCTGTTTCTCTGGGTTAAGATAGGCAGGCACTTTTAAATGTTCATACAATGTTTCCATGTGGACTATGCACTGCCAGTTTCTGCCTACCAAAGTCATCTCTTACGTTTCCCCTTCTAACAATTACAGGATTAAAAAAGAGAACTTTGAATATATAGAGAACCATCTAAAAACCAACAGCATGTACTATCATCTACTTCTTTTAGACACCTTCTGCAAGAGTATCATCACTGATCAAGCTAGTCTAGCTATGCAAAGTCATCAGTTTGAAAGAAGAAAAGATTGAAGCACAACAAAATTAACCTGCAATGGCTTTCTAGTGGCTTAAAGTATACAAACTGGTGATTTCCTGGTATGTGAAAACTATCCTGTTCAGGCATTTATGCATAAGTATTAAATTATATAAGGCTGAAGCTTGACATGATAATTAAACTTCTATTTTTTGTCTTCTTTTAAAGGTTTTTAATGAAAAGAAAGTAATGACTTTAAAAATAAGATTTTTGTCATGCAGTCTATTGATCCAAAGTTCTGTATCATTGGCTGCACTTCAATATCACAATAAACTAATTTCCTCCACCACAGGTTCTTCCAATGTATTAAAGTAGGACTGCCTGAGAATTTTGACAATTATCGTTGAACACATCTGGCAAGTATAAAACTGAGAAAGGTTATAATAAACCATAGTTATACCATCCTTCAGTTCCTACGTTTCTACCTTTCCTCCACAGACTCAGGGACCACGAAAGATTCTGAAACTTTTGCTTAAATAAACTTGTGTGATCAACAGCTGACAAGCTGCTGTTATCTTTAGCGATGGTTTACTAAAGTAAACTCCAAATCATTTCTTTTACAGCTCCATAGAGAAAGATTCCCTTCTGCCTATTTAATAAGTAGTATAAAATTGTGCTCAAAGTCTGAGCAGTCATACAAGGAAACACAAACTGATTGGTAGCCTCACATTGCAATGAACAAGGGCATACATTCAATTTCACAGCTACTAAGATTGTTGGCCATGCAGGTACAAAGATAGCCAGGGAAATGATTGAAGCCTGAGAAACAGGCCCTTTGTCGGTCAACATGAGTGCTCTTTTACCGCCAGCTTATCAAGAACTTATGTACCAAGGACTTGGAAGCACAGGAAACAACAGCACAAGGAAACAACAGCACAAGGAAACAACTCCCATTAATGACTGTATGACTGTAACTTTGTTGCTTGTGTCCTCACGATTTATATTGACTGGTTCCTAATATAATTTGATTGCTTATTTGTACCCGGACTATCATTAAGTGTTGTACCTTATGATTCTTGATGAACGTATCTTTTCTTTTATGTACAGGGAGAGCATATGCACCAAGACAAATTCCTTGTGTGTCCAATCACACTTGGCCAATAAAAAAAATTCTATTCTATTCTATTCTATTCTATTCTATTCTATTCTATTCTATTCTATTCTATTCTATTCTATTCTATTCTATTCTATTCTATAATTCCCGGCCATCAGCACACCAATCAACCACATAAGGAAAGCACCACATAAATATAAAGCATAGTGTTGTGAGCATAGTGTTGTGGTCCGCCAGTGGTCTGCAGAGCTGGCAGCAGAGTCGGACAGCAAGGAGGCTGGGGAGGATCATGGGCCAGGCCTGGAGTCTGGAGAAGGCTTGGTGCCAGAGGCAGGGATCTAGTCCGGGCCATTTGGGAGGTCTCTTCCGATTCCAGAGCCTCTAGAGGCTGACATGAGTGAGGCAGAGGAACAGGGGGAGCTTGTTCTCAATGCATGCATGCAGCAGGAGGCAAGAACAGTTACAGAGGAGAAGGACTACCCGGGAGTAAGGCTTGGAGATAATTGACCCTTCCCATAGGCTATATAAGTGGAGCACATGAAAGGGTTCATCGCAGGAAGCAACTTTGTTCAACTCATGTCATTCTAGCTCGGACTCTGTTTCTGTTTGGCCTTGCCAAGTTTCTTGCTAATTGGTCCTTGGCAAGGAAGATCAAGGAAGATCAAGGTTCATGTGTTTATCTGCCTTTCCCCGAAAGACTGTTGTCAGACTTCTTATCATTTGTTTGGGACTTATTACAGCTGGCAATGAAAATAATTACCAGCCGTTAAAATAAAATAGGTTTTTGGGACACCGTTTGTGCCATATTATTTAATCAGGAAGCCTAGGTCAGAACACATAGAATAACCCAAAGCACATATTCTAATAGAGAAGTTCTCTGAGAATGGGCTCCAGCACGAGTCTGAAAGCTCAGAAGACTAAACCTCTGATCCTGGTGACCAACCCAGATTGGATCTTGCAACATTGTCCTGTGACACATGTATTTGACTTTATTTGTGTTCAGTCTTTATTAAACTGCATCAGGATTTTCACCCACAAATTCATGGGAAAAAAAGTATATTAATTGGCTTCCCCATCTCTGATAATTGTTGGGGTTTACCCAAACACCCCTCCTCTCCATGCAATCTTAAAGTATTTTTGGTGGTGGCCCATATGATAGCAGTTCCAACTTTTTACAACTATCTGATCATGACAATAATGATGATGACAATTATTATTATTCTCCTCTTTCCTGTTGCCTCTTTCCCTCTATTGCCACATATTTTTCCCCTATTTCTTTCTAATTTTTCTCAAAATTCCCCTACTGCATTTCAAACTCCTCTGCATAAGCTTGTCAACTTGGGGGGAAAATGGGGAGGCATATTGGTGAAGGCACAAAAAGCTGCACGAATGCTGTACTTGAGTGCCAACAAATAACTCAGTCTGTTAGCTTACTAAATCATGACGCATGATACGGTTTAAACAACATGACATTTGTAAACTTTCCTGAGCCTTTAGAAGTGATTGCAGGCGTGCATAAAGAAATAAGTAGGGCTGCCAAGCTTTTTTCAATGAGCACGATCAATTCCATTGGCCATTCCAACCCTTTGCAAACATTCCCTTTAAAAATGTGGACATGCAAACCTCAGCAGTGTGGGAAATAAATATTTTTCATTAACCAGAATGATACCAATGAACAATATGCTCAGAAAACGTTTACTCTGCCTTGACCAATGGCATGCTGTTTTCCTTTCTTGGCCACTTTGCACCCTCCCAAAGTAGAGTATTTTCTTAGGATTGCTTAACATAGGAGGAAAGAGAGAAAAGGGAAGAAGAGGCAGCAAATTTTCCTTTAAAAAAAATATTACCCCATATTTCTTAACTTTATATTTTCAGCAACTCTTGTCTAAAAAGAATATTTGATTAGCCAGATGTTTAGACTGGATTTGGCATTTTTGGTTATCTATTAAATTCTTCCCAGGCTGAAGGAAATCAACAACTGGCAGATGACCTGAATGTGTTTTACTGCAGGTTTGAAAGGAAACTATAGCCACCTATCTCCACAACCCCCATCTCAGTCACACCAACAACAGCCAAGCCTCCTATAACTGATCCCATACCATTGGGTTCACAACTCCTAGTGATCACAGAAAAGGAAGTGCAAGACCTATTTCACAGACAAAAGCCAGGAAAAGCTCCAGGCCCAGACAAGATAACTCCTTCTTTCTTAAAAGTCTGTGCTGACCAATTGGCCACCATCTTCACACGAATCTTCAATAAATCGCTAGAGATGTGCTATGTTTCTTCTTGCTTCAAACTCTCTACTATCATCCCAGTGCCGAAGAAGCCCACCATCAAGGAACTGAACCAGGGGCGGGTTCCTAATTTTTTTACTACCACTCTGTGGGAGTGGCTTATTTTGTGGGTGTGGCTTGCCAGCCATATGACCGCACGTTCGTGGCTTCTCGGACTGCTAAAGGGAGGGAAACTGAGATAGTCCTGCCGCCCATTCCCCCTCCCCTCAGCAGCTCGAGAAGCCTCAAACGTGCAAAAATGCCTGGGATCATCACCGCGCGTTTGTGGCTTCTCGGACTGCTGAAGGGAGGGGAATGGAGATAGCTCCTGCTGCCCGTTCTTTCAGCGTCTCACGTGCTTCCTCAGCCATCCTCCCCTGCTTGGACTCACTGTGGGGTAGGAAGGCAGCGCATGCGCAGTGCTGGAAACTCGGCTTCTGGGCATGCGCAGAAGAAAATTTTTTTAAAAATTAAAACTTTTTTAAAAATGGCGGCACCCAGGCACTGACAACCGACCGCACTGGTACTGTGACGTCACCAGCAGGCCACTACACTGCTATAGAGTGGACCGCACTGGTAGGAACCCACCACTGAACTGAACAACTACAAACCAGTTGCTCTAACATCTGAAGTTATGAAAACCCTTTGAAAGGCTAGTGCTGTCCCATTGGAAAACCATCACGGATCCACTGTTAGACCCCCTGCAATTTGCATACTGAGCAAACAGATCAACAGATGATGCTGTTAATATGGCTCTGCACTACATCCTACAACATCTTGAATCTCCAAAGACCTATGCAAGGGTCCTCTTTGTAGACTTCAGCTTAGCATTCAATACTATCATTCCAGACACACTTCTAACTAAGCTGAACCAGCCAGCGGTACCTGAACACACTTGTAAGTGGATCATAAGCTTCCTAACAAACAGGAAGCAGCAGGTGAAGCTAAGCAGAATCACATCAGATACCTGTACAATTAGCACAGGGGCTCCCCAAAGCTGTGTGCTCTCTCCACTTCTCTCTATATACCAATGACTGCATCTATAATGATCCATCTGTTAAACTACTGAGATTTGTGGATGACACAACAGTGATCGGCCTCATTCAAGACAATGATGAATCTGCATTACAGACGGGAGGTTGAACAACTAACCTTGTGGTGCGACCGAAACAATCTGGAACTGAACACACTCAAAACCGTAGAAATGGTGGTAGACTTTAGGAGAAACCCTCCCGTACTTCCACTCTTAAAATACTAGACAACACAGTATCAACAGTAGAGACCTTCAAATTTCTAGGTTTTACCATATCGCAAGATATAAAATGGACACCTAACACCAAAAACACCATAAAAAAGCACAACAAAGAATGTTCCTTCTGCGCCAACTCAGAAAGCTCAAACTGCCCAAGGAGCTGCTGATACAGTTCTACAGAGGAATTATTGAGTTTGTCATCTGGTTTGGTTCTGCAACCCAACAAGACAGACACAGACTTCAGAGGATAATTAGAATTGCAGAAAAAACAATTGCTATCAACCTGCCTTCCATTGAGGACCTGTATACTGCACAAGTCAAAAAGAGGGCTGTGAAAATATTTATAGACCCCCTCACATCCTGGACATAAATTGTTTCAACTCCTACCCTCAAAACGATGCTATAGAGCACTGCACACCAGAACAACTAGACAGAAGAACAGTTTTTCCCCGAATGCCATCACTCTGCTAACAAATAATTCCCTCAACACTGTCAAACTATTTACTAAGTCTGCACTACTATTAATCTTCTCATTGTTCCCATCACCCATCTCCTCCCATTAATGACTGTATGACTGTAACTTTGTTGCTTGTATCCTTACGATTGATATTGACTGGTTCTTAATATGATTTGATTGCTTATTTGTACCCGGACTATCATTAAGTGTTGTACCTTATGATTCTTGACGAACGTATCTTTCTTTTATGTACACTGAGAGCATATGTAACAACATTGCCAAAAAGGCACCAAGAGTTGTCAACCTAATCTTGCGTAGCTTCTTCTCTGGCAATATTACTGTGCTAACCAGAGCATACAAAACATTTGCCAGACCAATCCTCGAATACAGCTCACCTGTCTGGATCCCGCACTGCATATCAGACATTAATACAATCGAGAGAGTCCAGAAATATTTCACAAGAAGAATCCTCCACTCCTCTACTCGCAAGAGAATTCCTTATTCCACCAGACTTGAAATTTTAGGTTTAGACAACTTAGAGCTACGTTGCCTTCGATCTGATCTAAATGTAGTTCATAAAATCATCTGCCACAATGTCCTACCTATCAATGAATACTTCAGCTTCAACGGCAACAATACACGAGCACACAATAGAGTCAAACTCAATGTAAACCGCTCAAAACTCGACTGCAGAAAATACGACTTCAGCAACAGAGTAATCAGTGCCTGAATGCACTACCTGACTCTGTGGTTTCTTCCCCAATCCCCAAAAACTTTAACCCTAGACTGTCTACAGTTGACCTCACCCCATTCCTAAGAGGTCTGTAAGAGGCGTGCATAAGCACACCATCGTGCCTACCGTCCCTGTCCTTCTGTCCTATTGTCTAATTTTACCTATACATACTTTGCTTTTGTTTATGTTTATATCATACCTGTTATCTTGTACGCGTGTTGACAAAATAAAAATAAATTTTTTTTATTTTTTTTTTAAAAAAGATTATTGAACATCTCAATCTCCCCCTTGGTATAAATGGCATTTGTTGGTTTCTTTTCCTATTTTTAAAAATTGTTTTTTATGACCGTATTTTTAATTATACTATTGCTGTTCTTGTATATCAGTGGTTCCCAACCTGTGGTACGTGTACCACTAGTGATACGCGAGGGCCTTCCAGGTGGTACGCGAACACTTTCGGGGTTATGAACGATATTTAGTTAGTTATTTTTTACTTCACAAAAATGTTTACTGCCTAACACAACTGTTGCCACACGCCACCCACCTGGTCCCAGCAGCCCGAGAATCCAATTGCTGGATGCGCGAGGCCAAAAAAGGAACGGTACAATTATGGAAATAAAGTGATATCTGATCGAATTTAGTTTCTCTGGAACCAGGTGGTACGCGGCGACTGTACGGGACCTCCAAGTGGTACTCAATCACAAAAAGGTTGGGAACCACTGTTGTATATGCTGTTCGCCGCCCTGAGTCCCTCTGGCAGTAGGGCGGCATATAAGAATTGCAAAATAAATAAATAAATAATAAATAAATAAATAAATAAATAAATAAAAATAAAAATAAAAGACAAATTCCTTGTGTGTCCAATCACACTTGGCCAAGAAAAAAAATTATATTCTATTCTATTCCCAAAGACATAGGATAGGCAGATATTGTTCTTAGATGATGTTAAAGTATCTATACAGCTCCAAGTAAAACTGCCTTTTGCAATTGATGGTTGATCTTTTTGTCACTAATGATGGTGTTCAAAGGATACTTCACACATTTTAGGATTGCACCCAAGGCACCTACTATTAGTGATATTACCTTTGCTTTCTTTTAGCACAGTCATTCGACTTCTATTGGCAGATCTTCCTATTTTTTTTTATTTTCTCCAGTTCTTTTTCTTCTATTCTGCTATCCAATTATTATGTATGGGTAGTCTACAGTTATACAGGTAGTCCTCAACTTTCGACCATAATTGAGTCCAATTTTTCTTTTTGCTAAGGGAGACCGTTGTTAAGTGAGTTTTTCAACCTTTCTTGCCACAGTTGTTAAGTGAATCACTGTAGTTGTTCAGTTAGTCACATGGTTGTTAAGTGAATTTGGCTTCCTGGTTGACTTTGCTTGTCAGACCTTTGTAAAAGGTGATCACATGGCCCTGGGGACACTGCAACCATTATAAATGTAAATCAGTTGACAAGCATCTGAATTGTGATCACATGACCATGGGGATGCTGCAACAGTCATAAGTATACAAAATGGTCATAAGTAACTTTTTCAATGCAGTTGTAACTTCAAATGGTTATTAAATGAATTGTTGTAAGTTGAGGAGTATTCGTCCTCACAGTTTAAGATGGGTAGAAATTTAATAATTCTTAATCATTATTATTATTATTATTATTATTATTATTATTATTATTATTATTATTATTATTATTATTATTATTATTATTATTATTATTATTATTATTATTATTATTATTATTATTATTATTATTATTATTATTATTATTGAACAGTAATACACAGCAAACGAGATTTATTTGCTGGATTTCGTATCACTATATCTCAAGTCAAACACTTCCCCAGTGTCTAGGACTGTGTGATTATTTTCGTATGATGCGCGCAGATCCAAGTACGTGGCCTTTGGCAACTGACAGATAGTTATTTTGTCAATGTTTATTGTTTTCAAATGCCGACTGAGGTCTTTTAGCACAGCACCCAGTGTGCCGATTACCACTGGGACCACCTGTACTGGTTTATTATTATTATTATTATTATTATTATTATTATTATTATTATTATTATTATTATTATTATTATTATTATTATTATTATTATTATTATTATTATTATTATTATTATTATTATTATTATTATTATTATTTCACTTGTATACACTACTTACCTTTGTTGCCACTTGATCCGGGATACAATCTATTCTTTCAGGAAGAGGAATAACTGGACAAGTAGGTGAAAAAGCTAGAAATAAATCAATGTATTATATCAGTCAGAGAATAATAATAACAACAACAACAACAATAGAAATAAATAGGCAATGCAAATGCAATAAACAAGTATTTTGTTAGTTAACAAATCTGAGCAATTCTCACTAGATGCTATGGCAAAAAATAGTTTATTTCAATTATTCATTTTAACAAGATCCAGGCACTGTATAAAACAAACCCGACTTTGAATGTGATATTCAGATGCTTACTAGAATTGTCGTGATTCATTCAGAGATTGTGCATGTAGAGCAGTGGTTCCCAAAGGGGGGCGGTACCGCCCCCCAGGGGGCGGTGGGAACCCTTAGGGGGGCGGTGAGAGGTAAGGGTGGCGACAGGGGGGCGGTGAGAGGGTCCAGGGGGGCGGTAGGTGGTTCGCCTGTCCTGTCCCCATGCCACCACCCATATCCACCCAATCGCCCGCTCGCTGCTTTTCCCGCCATTCTTTTCCCAGCGGGGACTGGGCAAGCCGCGAGATGGGCGTCTTACTGGACTTTTAACAGCTCCGTGTATCTGTTGTCTGGTCTCTTTGCACTGGTCTCCAACCTTGGCAATTTTAAGACTTGTGGACTTCAACTCCCAGAGTTCAAAGCTGGCTAAGGAATTCTGGGAGTTGAAGTCCAGAAGTCTTAAAGTTGCCAAGGTTGGAGACCCCTG